>FNXX01000068.1:0-76868 GCA_900108845.1 Iljinskaea planisiliqua | reverse complement strand
TAAGAAGGGCAATGACAATGAATACCACTAGAAATACGCATTATGGGACTCCTAAATGAGGAATGAGAAGCATATATACCATGTTTCTCATTCATTGGGGGACCCTGTTAATCAACCACATATAGTTGACCAACAAGAGGACCATGGAACTGAAATGAGTCGCACGAGGATCATAAAAGGTATTTCATGTCCTCAAATGCTTATAACAGAACTTTAATGAGTAAGAATGGTCATGACAATGAATACCACTAGAAATACGCATTATGGGACGCCGAATTGAGGAATGAGAAGCATATATACCTTTTTCGCACTCATTTGGAGATACCCTTAATGAACAACATCTGGTAGACTAAAAAGAGGAATATGGAACTGTAATGAGTCTCATGAGAATCACAAAAAGAATTGCATGTCCACAAATACTTAAAACATAATTTTAGTGGGTAAGAATGGCCATGACAATGAATACCATTAGAAATACGCATTATGGGACTCATTATTGAGGAATGGAAAGCAAATACAACAGAGGAGTATGAAACTCTTATGATTCCCATGAGCTTCACAAAAAGAATTGCATGTCCTCAAATGCTTAAAACAGAATTTTAAAGAGGAAGAATAGCAATTACAATAACTACCACTAGAAATACGCATTATGGGATACCTAAATGACGAATGGGAAGTATATATACCAAATTTCTCATTTATTGGGAGAGACCATTAATCAACCACATCTAGTAGACCAAAAAGAGGAATATGGAACTCTAATGAGTACCATGAGGATCACAAAAGGAATTGCATGTCCTGAAATGCTTAAAACAATATTAATGAGTAAGAATTGCCAAAAAAGTGAATACCATTGGAAATACGCATTATGGGACTCCTAAATGAGAAATGGGAAGCATATATACCTTGTTCTTATTCATTGGGAGACACCCTTAATCAACTACATCCAGTAGACCAAAAAAGAGGAATATGGAACTGTAATGAGTCCAATGAGGATCATAAAAGAAATTTCATGCCTTTAAATGCTTAAAACAGAATTTTAATGAGTAAGAAGGGCTATTAAAATGAATACCACTAGAAATACACATTATGGGACTCCTAAATGAGGAAACAGAAGCATATATACCTTGTTTCTCATTTACTGGGAGTCACCGTTAATCCACCACATCTAGTTGACCAAAAAGAGAAATATGGAACTGAAATGAGTCACAAGAGGATCATCAAATGAAATTCATGTCTTCAAATGCTTATAATAGAATTTTAATGAGTAAGAATGACCACGGCATTGAATACCACTAGAAATACGCATTATTGGACTCCTAAATGAGGAATGGGAAGCATATATAGCTTGTTTCTTATTCATTAGGAGACACCGTTAATCAAACACATCTTGTAGACTAAAAAGAGGTATATGGATCTGAAATGAGTCCCATGAGGATCACAAAAGGAATTGCATGTCCTTAAATGCTTAAAACAGAATTTTAATGTGTAAGAATGACCGTGACAATGAATAACACTAAAAATACACATTATGGACTCCAAAATGAGGAGTGGGAAGCATATATACCTTGTATCTCATTCGTTGGGAGACACCGTTAATCAACAACAACTAGTAGACCAAAAAGAGGACTATGGAACTGTAATGAGTCCCATCAGGATCAGAAAAAGAAATTACATGTCCACAAATACTTAATACAGAATTTTAGTGGGTAAGAATGGTCATGACAATGAATACCATTAAAAAAACGCATTATGGGACTCCTTATTGAAGATTGGGAAGCATATGTAACTAGTTTCTCATTCATTGGTAGACACAATCAACCACATCTAGTAGACCAAAAGAGGAGTATGAACTCTTATGAGTCCGATGAGCATCACAAAAGGAATTGCATGTCCTCAAATGCCTTAAAACAGAATTCAATGAGTAAGAATGGCCCATAACAACGAATACCATTGGAAATCTGCATTATGGGAGTCCTAAATGTGGAATGGGAGGCATATATGCCTTGTTTCTTATTCATTGGGAGACACCGTTAATCAACAACATCCAATACACCAAAAAGAGGAATATTGAACTGTAATGAGTCCAATGAGGATCATAAAAGGAATTTCATGCCTTAAATGCTTAAAAAGAGAATTTGAATGAGTAAGAAGGGCTAATGACAATGAATACAACTAGAAATACGAATTATGGGACTCCTAAATGAGGAATAAGAAGCATATATACCTTGTTTCTCATTCATTGGAGACACCGTTAATCAACCACATCTAGTTGACCAACAAGAGGACCATGGAACTGAAATGAGTCGCATGAGGATCATAAAAGGTATTTCATGTCCTCAAATGCTTATAAAAGAACTTTAATGAGTAAAAATGGTCATGACAATGAATACCACTAGAAATACGCATTATGGGACGCCGAATTGAGGAATGAGAAGCATATATACCTTGCTTCGCATTCATTGGGAGATACCGTTAATGAACAACATCTAGTAGACTAAAAAGAGGAATATGGAACTGTAATGTGTCTCATGAGGATCGTAAAATAAATTGCATGTCCTCAAATGCTTATAACAAAATTTGAATGAGTAAGAATGACCACGACAATGAATACAACTAGAAATACGCATTATTGGACTCCTAAATGAGGAATGTGAAGCATATAGAACTTGTTTCTCATTCATTGGGAGACACCGTTAATCAAACACATCTTGTAGACTAAAAACAGGTTTATTGATCTGAAATGAGTCCCATGAGGATCACAAAAGGAATTGCATGTCCTTAAATGCTTAAAACAGAATTTTAATGAGTAAGAATGACCATGACAATGAATAACACTAGAATTTCGCATTTAGGGACTCCTTAATGAAGAATAGGAAGCATATATACCTTGTTTCTCATTAATTGGGAGACACCGTTAATCAACAACATCTAGTAGACCAAAAAGAGGAATATGGAACTGTAATGAGTCCAATGAGGATCATAAAAGGAATTTCATGCCTTAAATGCTTAAAACAGAATTTTAATGAGTAAGAAAGGCTGTGACAATGAATACCACTAGAAATATGCATTATGGGACTCCTGAATGAGGTATGAGACGCATATATACCTTGTTTCTCATTCATTGGGAGACACCGTTAATCAACCACATCTAGTTGACCAACAAGAGCACCATGGAACTGAAATAAGTCGCTTGAGGATCATAAAAGGTATTTCATGTCCTTAAATTCTTATAACAGAACTTTAATGAGTAAGAATGGTCATGAAAGTTAATACCACTAGAAATACGCATTATGGGACGCCGAATTGAGGAATGAGAAACATATATACCTTGTTTCGCATTCATTGGGAGATACCGTAAATGAACAACATCTGGTAGACTAAAAAGAGGAATATGGAACTGAAATGAGTCTCATGAGGATCACAAAAAGAATTGCATGTCCACAAATACTTAAAACAAAATTTTAGTTCGTAAGAATGGTCATGACAATGAATACCATTAGAAATATTCATTATGGGACTCATTAATGAGGAATCGGAAGCAAATAGAACAGAGGAGTATGAAACTCTTATAATTCCTATGAGCATCACAAAAAAAATTGCATGTCCTCAAATGCTTAAAACAGAATTTTATAGAGGAAGAATGGCAATGACAATAACTACCACTAGAAATACGCATTATGGGACTCCTAAATGAAGAATGGGAAGAATATATACCTAATTTCTCATTCATTGGGAGACACCATTAATCAACCACATCAAGTAGACCAAAAAGAGGAATATGGAACTGTAATGAGTCCAATGAGGATCATAACAGGAATTTCATGCCTTAAATGCTTAAAACAAAATTATAATGAGTAAGAAGGGCTATGACAATGAATACCTCTAGAAATTCGCATTATGGGACTCCTAAATGAGAAATGGGAAGCATATATAGCTTGTTTCTTAGTCATTGGAAGACACTATTAATCAACCACATACGGTAGACTAAAAAGAAGAATATGGAACTGTAATGAGTCCAATGAGGATCATAAAAGGAATTTCATGCCTTAAATGCTTAAAACTGAATTTTAATGAGTAAGAAGGGCTATGACAATGAATACCACTAGAAATACGCATTATGGGACTCCTAAATGAGGAATGAGAAGCATATATACATTGTTTCTCATTCATTGGGAGACACCGTTAATCAACCACATCTAGTAGACCAAAAAGTGGAGTATGAAACTGTTATGAGTCCCATAAGCATCACAAAAGGATTTGCATGTCCTCAAATGCTTAAAACAGAATTTCAATGAGTAAGAATGGCCATAACAATGAATACCACTAGAAATATGCATTATGGGAGTCCTAAATGTGGAATGGGAAGCACATATACCTTGTTTCGCAATCATTGGGAGATACCATTAATCAACCACATCAAGTAGACTAAAAAGAGAAATATGGAACTGGAATGAACCCCAAGAGGATCGTAAAAGGAATTGCATGTCCTTAAATGCTTAAAACAGAATTTTAATAAGTAAGAATGACCGTGACAATGAATAACACTAGAAATACGCATTATGGGACTCCTAAATGAGGAATAAGAAGCATATATACCTTGTTTCTCATTCATTGGGAGACACCGTTAATCAACCACATCTAGTTGACCAACAAGAGGACCATGGAACTGAAATGAGTCGCATGAGGATCACAAAAGGTATTTCATGTCCTCAAATGCTTATAACAGAACTTTAATGAGTAAGAATGGTCATGACAATGAATACCACTAGAAATACGCATTATGGGACGCCGAATTGAGGAATGAGAAGCATATATACCTTGTTTCGCATTCATTGGGAGATACCGTTAATGAACAACATCTAGTAGACTAAAAAGAGGAATATGGAACTGTAATGAGTCTCATAAGGATCACAAAAAGAATTGCATGGCCACAAATACATAAAACAGAATTTTAGTGGGTATGAATGGCCATGACAATGAATACCATTAGAAATACACATTATGGGACTCCCTAATGAGGAATGGGAAGCATATATAACTTGTTTCGTATTCATTGGGAGACCCCGTTAATCAACCACATCTAGTAGACCAAATAGAAGAGTATGAAACTGTTATGAGTCCCATGAGCATCACAAAAGGAATTGCATGTCCTCAAATACTTAATACAGAATTTCAATGAGTAAGAATAGCCATAACAATGAATACCACTGGAAATATGCATTATGGGAGTCCTAAATGTGGAATGGGAAGCATATATACCTTGTTTCTTATTCATTGGGAGACACCGTTAATCAACCCCTCCAATAGCTAAAATGAGGAATATGGAACTGTAATGAGTCCCATGAGGATCATAAAAGGAATTTCATGCCTTAAATGTTTAAAACAGAATTTTAATGAGTAAGAAGGGCTATGACAATGAATACCACTAGAAATACGCATTATGGGACTCCTAAATGAGGAAACAGAAGCATATATACCTTGTTTCTCATTTATTGGGAGTCACCGTTAATCCACCACATCTAGTTGACCAAAAAGAGAAATATAGAACTGAAATGAGTCACAAGAGGATCATCAAATGAAATTCATGTCTTCAAATGCTTATAATAGAACTTTAATGAGTAAGAATGACCACGGCATTGAATAGCACTAGAAATACGCATTATTGGACTCATAAATGAGGAATGGGAAGCATATATAGCTTGTTTCTTATTCATTAGGAGACACTGTTAATCAAACACATCTTGTAGACTAAAAAGAGGTCTATGGATCTGAAATGAGTCCCATGAGGATCACAAAAGGAATTAAAACAGAATTTTAATGTGTAAGAATGACCGTGACAATGAATAACACTAGAAATACGGATTATGGGACTCCAAAATGAGGAGTGGGAAGCATATATACCTTGTATCTCATTCGTTGGGAGACACCATTAATCAACCACATCCAATACACAAAAAGAGGAATCTTGAACTGTAATGAGTCCAATGAGGATCATAAAAGGAATTTCATGCCTTAAATGCTTAAAAAGAGAATTGGAATGAGTAAGAAGGGCTATGACAATGAATACCACTAGAAATACGCATTATGGGACTCCTAAATGAGGAATAAGAAGCATATATACCTTGTTTCTCATTCATTGGGAGACACCGTTAATCAACCACATCTAGTTGACCAACAAGAGGGCCATGGAACTGAAATGAGTCGCATGAGGATCACAAAAGGTATTTTATGTCCTCAAATGCTTATAACAGAACTTTAATGAGTAAGAATGGTCATGACAATGAATACCACTAGAAATACGCATTATGGGACGCCGAATTGAGGAATGAGAAGCATATATACCTTGTTTCGCATTCATTGGGAGATATTGTTAATAAACAACATCTAGTAGACTAAAAAGAGGAATATGGAACTGTAATGAGTCTCATGAGGATCACAAAAAGAATTGCATGGCCACAAATACATAAAACAGAATTTTAGTGGGTAAGAATGACCATGACAATGAATACCATTAGAAATACACATTATGTGACTCCTTAATGAGGAATGGGAAGCATATATAACTTGTTTCGTATTCATCGGGAGACCCCGTTAATCAACCACATCTAGTAGACCAAAAAGAAGAGTATGAAACTGTTATGAGTCCCATGAACATCACAAAAGGAATTGCATGTCCTCAAATGCTTAATACAGAATTTCAATGAGTAAGAATAGCCATAACAATGAATACCACTGGAAATATGCATTATTGGAGTCCTAAATGTGGAATGGGAAGTATATATACCTTGTTTCTTATTCATTGGGAGACACCGTTAATCAACCACATCCAATACACTAAAATGAGGAATATGGAACTGTAATGAGTCCCATGAGGATCATAAAAGGAATTTCATGCCTTAAATGCTTAAAATAGAATTTTAATTAGTAAGAAGGGCTATGACAATGAATACCACTAGAAATACACATTATGGGACTCCTAAATGAGGAAACAGAAGCATATATACCTTGTTTCTCATTTATTGGGAGTCGCCGTTAATCCACCACATCTAGTTGACCAAAAAGAGAAATATGGAACTGAAATGAGTCACAAGAGGATCATCAAATGAAATTCATGTCTTCAAATGCTTATAATAGAAATTTAATGAGTATGAATGACCACGGCAATGAATACCACTAGAAATATGCATTATTGGACTCATAAATGAGGAATGGGAAGCATATATAACTTGTTTCTTATTCATTAGGAGACACCGTTAATCAAACACATCTTGTAGACTAAAAAGAGGTATATGGATCTGAAATGAGTCCCATGAAGATCACAAAAGGAATTGCATGTCCTTAAATGCTTCAAACAGAATTTTAATGTGTAAGAATGACCGTGACAACGAATACCACTAGAAATACGCATTATGGGACTCCAAAATGAGGAGTGGGAAGCATATATACCTTGTATCTCATTCGTTGGGAGACACCGTTAATCAACAACAACTAGTAGACCAAAAAGAGGAATATGGAACTGTAATGAGTCCCATCAGGATCACAAAAAGAATTACATGTCCACAAATACTTAATACAGAATTTTAGTGGGTAAGAATGGCCATGACAATGAATACCATTAAAAAAACGCATTATGGGACTCCTTATTGAAGAATGGGAAGCATATGTAACTAGTTTCTCATTCATTGGGAGACACCATCAACCACATCTAGTAGACCAAAAAGAGGAGTATGAAATTCTTATGAGTCCGATGAGCATCACAAAAGGAATTTCATGCCTTAAATGCTTAAAACAGAATTTTAATGAGTAAGAAGGGCTATGACAATGAATACCACTAGAAATACGCATTAAGGGACTCCTAAATGAGGAATAAGAAGTATATATAGCTTGTATCTCATTTATTGGGAGTCACCGTTTATCCACCACATCTAGTTGACCAGAAAGAGAAATATGGAACTGAAATGTGTCACAAGAGGATAACCAAATGAAATTCACGTCTTCCAATGCTTATAATAGAATTTTAATAAATAAGAATGGTCATTAAAATTAATACCACTAGAAATACGCATTATTGGACTCCGAAATGAGGAATGAGAGGCAGATATATTTTGTTTCGCATTCATTGGGAGATACCGTTAATCAACCACATCTAGTAGACTAAAAATAGGAATATGGAACTGGAATAAACCCCAAGAGGATCGTAAAATAAATTGCATGTCCTCAAATGCTTATAACAAAATTTTAAAGAGTAAGAATGACCACGACAATGAATACAACTAGAAATACGCATTATTGGACTCCTAAATGAGGAATGGGAAGCATATATAGCTTGTTTCTCATTCATTGGGGGACACCGTTAGTCAAACACATCTTGTAGACTAAAAACAGGTTTACTGATCTGAAATGAGTCCCATGAGGATCACAAAAGGAATTGCATGTCCTTAAATGCTTAAAACAGAATTTTAATGAATAAGAATGACCATGACAATGAATAACACTAGAATTTCGCATTAAGGGACTCCTTAATGAAGAATAGGAAGCATATATACCTTGTTTCTCATTAATTGGGAGACACCGTTAATCAACAACATCTAGTAGACCAAAAAGAGGAATATGGAACTTTAATGAGTCCAATGAGGATCATAAAAGGAATTTCATGCCTTAAATGCTTAAAACAGAATTTTAATGAGTAAGAAGGGCTGTGACAATGAATAACACTAGAAATATGCATTATGGGACTCCTAAATAAGGCATGAGACGCATATATACCTTGTTTCTTATTTATTGGGAGACACCGTTAATCAACCACATCAAGTTGACCAACAAGAACACCATGGAACTGAAATGAGTCGCATGAGGATCATTAAAGGTATTTCATGTCCTCAAATGCTTATAACAGAACTTTAATGAGTAAGAATGGTCATGAAAGTTAATACCACTAGAAATACGCATTATGGGACGCCGAATTGAGGAATGAGAAGCATATATACCTTGTTTCGCATTCATTGGGAGATACCGTAAATGAACAACATCTGGTAGACTAAAAAGAGGAATATGGAACTGTAATGAGTCTAATGAGGATCACAAAAAGAATTGCATGTCCACAAATACTTAAAACAGAATGGTCATGACAATGAATACCATTAGAAATATGCATTATGGGACTCATTAATGAGGAATGGGAAGCAAATACAACAGAGGAGTATGAAACTCTTATAATTCCCATGAGCTTCACAAAAAAAATTGCATGTCCTCAAATGCTTAAAACAGAATTTTATAGAGGAAGAATGGCAATGACAATAACTACCACTAGAAATACGCATTATAGGACTCCTAAATGAAGTATGGGAAGAATATATACATAATTTCTCATTCATTGGGAGAGACCATTAATCAACCACATCAAGTAGACCAAAAAGAGGAATATGGAACTGTAATGAGTCCAATGAGGATCATAATAGGAATTTCATGCCTTAAATGCTTAAAACAGAATTATAATGAGTAAGAAGGGCTATGACAATGAATACCTCTAGAAATTTGCATTATGGGACTCCTAAATGACAAATGGGAAGCATATATACCTTGTTTCTTAGTCATTGGGAGACACCATTAATCAACCACATACGGTAGACTAAAAAGAAGAATATGGAACTGTAATGAGTCCAATGAGGATCATAAAAGGAATTTCATGCCTTAAATGCTTAAAACTGAATTTTAATGAGTAAGAAGGGCTATGACAATGAATACCACTAGAAATACGCATTATGGGACTCCTAAATGAGGAATGAGAAGCATATATACATTGTTTCTCATTCATTGGGAGACACCGTTAATCAACCACATCTAGTAGACCAAAAAGTGGAGTATGAAACTGTTATGAGTCCCATAAGCATCACAAAAGGATTTGCATGTCCTCAAATGCTTAAAACAGAATTTCAATGAGTAAGAATGGCCATAACAATGAATACCATTAGAAATATGCATTATGGGAGTCCTAAATGAGGAATGGGAAGCACATATACCTTGTTTTGCAATCATTGGGAGATACCATTAATCAACCACATCAAGTAGACTAAAAAGAGGAATATGGAACTGGAATGAACCCCAAGAGGATCGTAAAAGGAATTGCATGCCCTTAAATGCTTAAAACAGAATTTTAATAAGTAAGAATGACCGTGACAATGAATAACACTAGAAATACGCATTATGGGACTCCTAAATGAGGAATAGGAAGCATATATACCTTGTTTCTCATTCATTGGGAGACACCGTTAATCAACCACATCTAGTTGACCAACAAGAGGACCATGGAACTGAAATGAGTCGCATGAGGATCACAAAAGGTATTTCATGTCCTCAAATGCTTATAATAGAACTTTCATGAGTAAGAATGGTCATGACAATGAATACCACTAGAAATACGCATTATGGGACGCCGAATTGAGGAATGAGAAGCATATATACCTTGTTTCGTATTCATTGGGAGATACCGTTAATGAACAACATCTAGTAGACTAAAAAGAGGAATATGGAACTGTAATGAGTCTCATGAGGATCACAAAAAGAATTGCATGGCCACAAATACATAAAACAGAATTTTAGTGGGTAAGAATGGCCATGACAATGAATACCATTAGAAATACACATTATGGGACTCCTTAATGAGGAATGGGAAGCATATATAACTTGTTTCGTATTCATTGGGAGACCCCGTTAATCAACCACATCTAGTAGACCAAATAGAAGAGTATGAAACTGTTATGAGTCCCATGAGCATCACAAAAGGAATTGCATGTCCTCAAATACTTAATACAGAATTTCAATGAGTAAGAATTGCCATAACAATGAATACCACTGGAAATATGCATTATGGGTGTCCTAAATGTGGAATGGGAAGCATATATACCTTGTTTCTTATTCATTGGGAGACACCGTTAATCAACCCCTCCATTAGCTAAAATGAGGAATATGGAACTGTAATGAGTCCAATGAGGATCATAAAAGGAATTTCATGCCTTAAATGCTTAAAACAGAATTTTAATGAGTAAGAAAGGCTATGACAATGAATACCACTAGAAATACGCATTATGAGACTCTTTAAATGAGGAAACAGAAGCATATATACCTTGTTTTTTCAATTATTGGGAGTCACCGTTAATCCACCACATCTAGTTGACCAAAAAGAGAAATATGGAACTGAAATGAGTCACAAGAGGATTATCAAATGAAGTTCATGTCTTCAAATGCTTATAATAGAATTTTAATGAGTAAGAATGACCACGACAATGAATACCACTAGAAATACGCATTATTGGACTCCTAAATGAGGAAACAGAAGCATATATACCTTGTTTCTCATTTATTGGGAGTCACCGTTAATCCACCACATCTAGTTGACCAAAAAGAGAAATATATAACTGAAATGAGTCACAAGAGGATCATCAAATGAAATTCATGTCTTCAAATGCTTATAATAGAACTTTAATGAGTAAGAATGACCACGGCATTGAATACCACTAGAAATACGCATTATTGGACTCCTAAATGAGGAATGGGAAGCATATATAGCTTGTTTCTTATTCATTAGGAGACACCGTTAATCAAACACATCTTGTAGACTAAAAAGAGGTATATGGATCTGAAATAAGTCCCATGAGGATCACAAAAGGAATTAAAACAGAATTTCAATGAGTAAGAATGACCGTAACAATGAATACCATTGGAAATCTGCATTATGGGAGTCCTAAATGTGGAATGGGAAGCATATATGCCTTGTTTCTTATTCATTGGTAGACACCGTTAATCAACCACATCGAATAGACTAAAAAGAGGAATATTGAACTATAATGAGTCCAATGAGGATCATAAAAGAAATTTCATGCCTTAAATGCTTAAAAAGAGAATTTGAATGAGTAAGAAGGGCTACGACAATGAATACCACTAGAAATACGCATTATGAGACTCCTAAATGAGGAATAAGAAGAATATATACCTTGTTTCTCATTCATTTGGAGACACCGTTAATCAACCACATCTAGTTGACCAACAAGAGGACCATGGAACTGAAATGAGTCGCATGAGGATCATAAAAGGTATTTCATATCCTCAAATTCTTATAACAGAACTTTAATGAGTAAGAATGGTCATGACAATGAATACCACTAGAAATACGCATTATGGGACGCCAAATTGAGGAATGAGAAGCATATATACCTTGTTTCGCATTCATTGGGAGATACCGTTAATGAACAACATTTAGTAGACTAAAAAGAGGAATATGGAACAGTAATGAGTCTCATGAGGATCACAAAAAGAATTGAATGGCCACAAATACATAAAACAGAATTTTAGTGGGTAAGAATGGCCATGACAATGAATACCATTAGAAATACGCATTATGGGACTCCTTAATGAGGAATGGGAAGCATATATAACTTGTTTCGTATTCATTGGGAGACCCCGTTAATCAACCACATCTAGTAGACCAAAAAGAGGAGTATGAAACTCTTATGAGTCCCATGAGCATCACAAAAGGAATTGCATGTCCTCAAATGCTTAAAACAGAATTTCAATGAGTAAGAATGGCCATAACAACGAATACCACTGGAAATCTGCATTATGGGAGCCCTAGATGTGGAATGGGAAGCATATATGCCTTGTTTCTTATTCATTGGGAGACAGCGTTAACCAACCACATCCAATACACAAAAAAGAGGAATATTGAACTGTAATGAGTCCAATGAGGATCATAAAAGGAATTTCATGCCTTAAATGCTTGAAAAGAGAATTTGAATGAGTAAGAAGGGCTATGACAATGAATACCACTAGAAATACGCATTATGGGACGCCGAGTTGAGGAATGAGAAGCATATATACCTTTTTTCGCATTCATTGGGAGATACCGTTAATAAACAACATCTAGTAGACTAAAAAGAGGAATATGGAACTGTAATGAGTCTCATGAGGATCACAAAAAGAATTGCATGTCCACAAATACATAAAACAGAATTTTTGTGGGCAAGAATGACCATGACAATGAATACCATTAGAAATACGCATTATGGGACTCCTTAATGAGGAATGGGAAGCATATATAACTTGTTTCGTATTCATTGGGAGACCCCGTTAATCAACCACATCTAGTAGACCAAAAAGAGGAGTATGAAACTGTTATGAGTCCCATGAGCATCACAAAAGGAATTGCATGCCCTCAAATGCTTAATACAGAATTTCAATGAGTAAGAACGGCCATAACAATGAGTACCACTGGAAATATGCATTATGGGAGTCCTAAATGTGGAATGGGAAGCATATATACCTTGTTTCTTATTCATTGGGAGACACCGTTAATCAACCACATCCAATACACTAAAATGAGGAATATGGAACTGTAATGAGTCCAATGAGGATCATAAAAGGAATTTCATGCCTTAAATGCGTAAAACAGAATTTTAATGAGTAAGAATGGCGATGACAATGAATACCACTAGAATACGCATTATGGGACTCCAAAATGAGAAAACAGAAGCATATATACCTTGTTTCTCATTTATTGGGAGTTACCCTTAATCAACCACATCTAGTTGACCAAAAAGAGAAATATGGAACTGAAATGAGTCACAAGAGGATCATCAAATGAAATTCATGTCTTGAAATGCTTATAATAGAATTTTAATGAGTAAGAATGGTCATTCAAATTAATACCACTAGAAATACGCATTATGGGACTCCGAAATGACGAATGAGAAGCATATATACCTTGTTTCACATTCATTGGGAGATACCGTAAATCAACCACATCTAGTAGACTAAAAAGAGGAATATGGAACAGGAATGAACCCCAAGAGGATCGTAAAAGGAATTGCATGTCCTCAAATGCTTAAAACAAAATTTTAATGAGTAAGAATTACCATGACAATGAATACCACTAGAAATACGCATTGTTGGACTCTTAAATGAGGAATGGGAAGCATGTATAGCTTGTTTCTCATTCATTGGGAGACACCGTTAATCAAACACATATAGTAGACTAAAAAGAGGTATATGGATCTGATATAAGTCCCATGAGAATCACAAAAGGAATTGGATGTCCTTAAATGCTTAAAACAGAATTTTAATGTGTAAGAATGACCGTGACAATGAATAACACTAGAAATACGCATTATGGGACTCCAAAATGAGGAGTGGGAAGCATATATACCTTGTATCTCTTTCATTGGGAGACACCGTTAATCAACAACATCTAGTAGACCAAAAAGAGAAATATGGAACTGTAATGAGTCCCATCAGGATCACAAAAAGAATTGCATGTCCACATATACTTAAAACAGAATTTTAGTGGGTAAGAATGGCCATGACAATGAATACCATTAAAAAACGCATTATGGGACTCCTTATTGAAGAATGGGAAGCATATGTAACTAGTTTCTAATTCATTGGGAGACACCGTTAATCAACCACATCTAGTAGACCAAAAAGAGGAGTATGAAACTCTTATGAGTCCCATGAGCATCACAAAAGGAATTGCATGTCCTCAAATGCTTAAAACAGAATTTCATTGAGTAAGAATGACCATAACAACGAATACCACTGGAAATCTGCATTATGGGAGCCCTAGATGTGGAATGGCAAGCATATGTGCCTTGTTTCTTATTTATTGGGAGACACCGTTAATCAACCACATCCAATACACTAAAAAGAGGAATATTGAACTGTAATGAGTCCAATGAGGATCATAAAAGGAATTTCATGCCTTAAATGCTTAAAAAGACAATTTAAATGAGTAAGAAGGGCTACGACAATGAATACCACTAGAAATACGCATTATGAGACTCCTAAATGAGGATAAGAAGCATATATACCTTGTTTCTCATTCATTTGGAGACACCATTAATCAACCACATCTAGTTGACCAACAAGAGGAACATGGAACTGAAATGAGTCCCATGAGGATCATAAAAGGAATTTCATGTCCTCAAATGCTTATAACAGAACTTTAACGAGTAAGAATGGTCATGACAATAAATACCACAAGAAATACACATTATGGGACGCCGAATTGAGGAATGAGAAGCATATATACCTTGTTTCGCATTCATTGGGAGATACCGTTAATGAACAACATCTAGTAGACTAAAAAGAGGAATATGGAAATGTAATGAGTCTCATGAGGATCACAAAAAGAATTGCATGTCCACAAATACATAAAACAGAATTTTAGTGGGTCAAAATGGCCATGACAATGAATACCATTAGAAATACACATTATGGGACTCATTAATGAGAAATGGAAAGCAAATACAACAGAGGAGTATGAAACTCTTATGATTCCCATGAGCATCACAAAAAGAATTGCATGTCCTCAAATGCTTAAAGTAGAATTTTAAAGAGGAAGAATGGCAATGACAATAACTACCACTAGAAATACGCATTATGGGACTCCTAAATGACGAATGGGAAGTATATATACCTAATTTCTCATTCATTGAGAGAGACCATTAATCAACCACATCTAGTAAAGCAAAAAGAGGAATATGGAACTCTAATGAGTACCATGAGGATCACAAAAGGAATTGCATGTCCTCAAATGCTTAAAACAGAATATTAATGAGTAAGAATGGCCAAAACAGTGAATACCACTGGAAATACGCATTATGAGACTCCTAAACGAGAAATGGGAAGCATATATACCTTGTTCTTATTCACTGGGAGACACACTTAATCAACCACATCCAGTAGACCAAAAAAAGGAATATGGAACTGTAATGAGTCCAATGAGGATCATAACAGAAATTTCATGCCTTAAATGCTTAAAACAGAATTTTAATGAGTAAGAAGGGCTATGACAATGAATACCTCTAGAAATACGCATTATGGGACTCCTAAATGAGGAATAAGAAGCATATATACCTTCTTTCTCATTCATTTGGAGACACCGTTAATCAACCACATCTAGTTGACCAACAAGAGGACCATGGAACTGAAAAGAGTCGCATGAGGATCGTAAAAGGTATTTCATGTCCTCAAATGCTTATAACAGAACTTTAATGAGTAAGAAGGGCTATGACAATGAATACCTCTAGAAATACGCATTATGAGACTCCTAAATGAGAAATGGGAAGCATATATACCTTGTTTCTTATTCATTGGGAGACACCGTTAATCAACCACATCCAACAGACTAAAATGAGGAATATGAAACTGTAATGAGTCCAATGAGGATCATAAAAGGAATTTCATGCCTTAAATGCTTAAAACAGAATTTTAATGAGTAAGAAGGGCTATAACAATGAATACCACTAGAAATACGCATTATGGGACTCCTAAATGAGGAAACAGAAGCATATATACCTTGTTTCACATTCATTGGGAGATACCGTTAATCAACCACATCTAGTAGACTAAAAAGAGGAATATGGAACTGGAATGAGACACAAGAGGATCGTAAATGGAATTGCATGTCCTCAAATGCTTAAAACAAAATTTTAATGAGTAAGAATGACCATGACAATGAACACCACTAGAAATACGCATTGTTGGACTCCTAAATGAGGAATGGGAAGCATGTATAGCTTGTTTCTCATTCATTGGGAGACACCGTTAATCAAACACATCTAGTAGACTAAAAAGAGGTATATGGATCTGATATGAGTCCCATGAGAATCACAAAAGGAATTGCATTTCCTTAAATGCTTAAAACAGAATTTTAATGTGTAAGAACGACCGTGACAATGAATAACACTAGAAATATGCATTATGGGACTCCAAAATGAGGAGTGGGAAGCATATATACCTTGTATCTCATTCCTTGGGAGACACCGTTAATCAACAACATCTAGTTGACCAAAAAGAGGAATATGGAACTGAAATGAGTCCCATGAGGATCATAAAAGGAATTTCATGTCCTCAAATGCTTATAACAGAACTTTAACGAGTAAGAATGGTCATGACAATAAATACCACAAGAAATACACATTATGGGACGCCGAATTGAGGAATGAGAAGCATATATACCTTGTTTCACATTCATTGGGAGATACCGTTAATGAACAACATCTAGTAGACTAAAAAGAGGAATATGGAAATGTAATGAGTCTCATGAGGATCACAAAAAGAATTGCATGTCCACAAATACATAAAACAGAATTTTAGTGGGTCAAAATGGCCATGACAATGAATACCATTAGAAATACACATTATGGGACTCATTAATGAGAAATGGAAAGCAAATACAACAGAGGAGTATGAAACTGTTATGATTCCCATGAGCATCACAAAAAGAATTGCATGTCCTCAAATGCTTAAAGTAGAATTTTAAAGAGGAAGAATGGCAATGACAATAACTACCACTAGAAATACGCATTATGGGACTCCTAAATGACGAATGGGAAGTATATATACCTAATTTCTCATTCATTGGGAGAGACCATTAATCAACCACATCTAGTAAAGCAAAAAGAGGAATATGGAACTCTAATGAGTACCATGAGGATCACAAAAGGAATTGCATGTCCTCAAATGCTTAAAACAGAATATTAATGAGTAAGAATGGCCAAAACAGTGAATACCACTGGAAATACGCATTATGAGACTCCTAAACGAGAAATGGGAAGCATATATACCTTGTTCTTATTCACTGGGAGACACACTTAATCAACCACATCCAGTAGACCAAAAAGAGGAATATGGAACTGTAATGAGTCCAATGAGGATCATAACAGAAATTTCATGCCTTAAATGCTTAAAACAGAATTTTAATGAGTAAGAAGGGCTATGACAATGAATACCTCTAGAAATACGCATTATGGGACTCCTAAATGAGGAATAAGAAGCATATATACCTTCTTTCTCATTCATTTGGAGACACCGTTAATCAACCACATCTAGTTGACCAACAAGAGGACCATGGAACTGAAAAGAGTCGCATGAGGATCGTAAAAGGTATTTCATGTCCTCAAATGCTTATAACAGAACTTTAATGAGTAAGAAGGGCTATGACAATGAATACCTCTAGAAATACGCATTATGAGACTCCTAAATGAGAAATGGGAAGCATATATACCTTGTTTCTTATTCATTGGGAGACACCGTTAATCAACCACATCCAACAGACTAAAATGAGGAATATGAAACTGTAATGAGTCCAATGAGGATCATAAAAGGAATTTCATGCCTTAAATGCTTAAAACAGAATTTTAATGAGTAAGAAGGGCTATAACAATGAATACCACTAGAAATACGCATTATGGGACTCCTAAATGAGGAAACAGAAGCATATATACCTTGTTTCACATTCATTGGGAGATACCGTTAATCAACCACATCTAGTAGACTAAAAAGAGGAATATGGAACTGGAATGAGACACAAGAGGATCGTAAATGGAATTGCATGTCCTCAAATGCTTAAAACAAAATTTTAATGAGTAAGAATGACCATGACAATGAATACCACTAGAAATACGCATTGTTGGACTCCTAAATGAGGAATGGGAAGCATGTATAGCTTGTTTCTCATTCATTGGGAGACACCGTTAATCAAACACATCTAGTAGACTAAAAAGAGGTATATGGATCTGATATGAGTCCCATGAGAATCACAAAAGGAATTGCATTTCCTTAAATGCTTAAAACAGAATTTTAATGTGTAAGAACGACCGTGACAATGAATAACACTAGAAATACGCATTATGGGACTCCAAAATGAGGAGTGGGAAGCATATATACCTTGTATCTCATTCCTTGGGAGACACCGTTAATCAACAACATCTAGTTGACCAAAAAGAGGAATATGGAACTGAAATGAGTCCCATGAGGATCATAAAAGGAATTTCATGTCCTCAAATGCTTATAACAGAACTTTAACGAGTAAGAATGGTCATGACAATAAATACCACAAGAAATACACATTATGGGACGCCGAATTGAGGAATGAGAAGCATATATACCTTGTTTCACATTCATTGGGAGATACCGTTAATGAACAACATCTAGTAGACTAAAAAGAGGAATATGGAAATGTAATGAGTCTCATGAGGATCACAAAAAGAATTGCATGTCCACAAATACATAAAACAGAATTTTAGTGGGTCAGAATGGCCATGACAATGAATACCATTAGAAATACACATTATGAGACTCATTAATGAGAAATGGAAAGCAAATACAACAGAGGAGTATGAAACTCTTATGATTCCCATGAGCATCACAAAAAGAATTGCATGTCCTCAAATGCTTAAAGTAGAATTTTAAAGAGGAAGAATGGCAATGACAATAACTACCACTAGAAATACGCATTATGGGACTCCTAAATGACGAATGGGAAGTATATATACCTAATTTCTCATTCATTGGGAGAGACCATTAATCAACCACATCTAGTAAAGCAAAAAGAGGAATATGGAACTCTAATGAGTACCATGAGGATCACAAAAGGAATTGCATGTCCTCAAATGCTTAAAACAGAATATTAATGAGTAAGAATGGCCAAAACAGTGAATACCACTGGAAATACGCATTATGAGACTCCTAAACGAGAAATGGGAAGCATATATACCTTGTTCTTATTCACTGGGAGACACACTTAATCAACCACATCCAGTAGACCAAAAAGAGGAATATGGAACTGTAATGAGTCCAATGAGGATCATAACAGAAATTTCATGCCTTAAATGCTTAAAACAGAATTTTAATGAGTAAGAAGGGCTATGACAATGAATACCTCTAGAAATACGCATTATGGGACTCCTAAATGAGGAATAAGAAGCATATATACCTTCTTTCTCATTCATTTGGAGACACCGTTAATCAACCACATCTAGTTGACCAACAAGAGGACCATGGAACTGAAAAGAGTCGCATGAGGATCGTAAAAGGTATTTCATGTCCTCAAATGCTTATAACAGAACTTTAATGAGTAAGAAGGGCTATGACAATGAATACCTCTAGAAATACGCATTATGAGACTCCTAAATGAGAAATGGGAAGCATATATACCTTGTTTCTTATTCATTGGGAGACACCGTTAATCAACCACATCCAACAGACTAAAATGAGGAATATGAAACTGTAATGAGTCCAATGAGGATCATAAAAGGAATTTCATGCCTTAAATGCTTAAAACAGAATTTTAATGAGTAAGAAGGGCTATAACAATGAATACCACTAGAAATACGCATTATGGGACTCCTAAATGAGGAAACAGAAGCATATATACCTTGTTTCACATTCATTGGGAGATACCGTTAATCAACCACATCTAGTAGACTAAAAAGAGGAATATGGAACTGGAATGAGACACAAGAGGATCGTAAATGGAATTGCATGTCCTCAAATGCTTAAAACAAAATTTTAATGAGTAAGAATGACCATGACAATGAATACCACTAGAAATACGCATTGTTGGACTCCTAAATGAGGAATGGGAAGCATGTATAGCTTGTTTCTCATTCATTGGGAGACACCGTTAATCAAACACATCTAGTAGACTAAAAAGAGGTATATGGATCTGATATGAGTCCCATGAGAATCACAAAAGGAATTGCATTTCCTTAAATGCTTAAAACAGAATTTTAATGTGTAAGAACGACCGTGACAATGAATAACACTAGAAATACGCATTATGGGACTCCAAAATGAGGAGTGGGAAGCATATATACCTTGTATCTCATTCCTTGGGAGACACCGTTAATCAACAACATCTAGTTGACCAAAAAGAGGAATATGGAACTGAAATGAGTCCCATGAGGATCATAAAAGGAATTTCATGTCCTCAAATGCTTATAACAGAACTTTAACGAGTAAGAATGGTCATGACAATAAATACCACAAGAAATACACATTATGGGACGCCGAATTGAGGAATGAGAAGCATATATACCTTGTTTCACATTCATTGGGAGATACCGTTAATGAACAACATCTAGTAGACTAAAAAGAGGAATATGGAAATGTAATGAGTCTCATGAGGATCACAAAAAGAATTGCATGTCCACAAATACATAAAACAGAATTTTAGTGGGTCAGAATGGCCATGACAATGAATACCATTAGAAATACACATTATGAGACTCATTAATGAGAAATGGAAAGCAAATACAACAGAGGAGTATGAAACTCTTATGATTCCCATGAGCATCACAAAAGAATTGCATGTCCTCAAATGCTTAAAGTAGAATTTTAAAGAGGAAGAATGGCAATGACAATAACTACCACTAGAAATACGCATTATGGGACTCCTAAATGACGAATGGGAAGTATATATACCTAATTTCTCATTCATTGGGAGAGACCATTAATCAACCACATCTAGTAAAGCAAAAAGAGGAATATGGAACTCTAATGAGTACCATGAGGATCACAAAAGGAATTGCATGTCCTCAAATGCTTAAAACAGAATATTAATGAGTAAGAATGGCCAAAACAGTGAATACCACTGGAAATACGCATTATGAGACTCCTAAACGAGAAATGGGAAGCATATATACCTTGTTCTTATTCACTGGGAGACACACTTAATCAACCACATCCAGTAGACCAAAAAGAGGAATATGGAACTGTAATGAGTCCAATGAGGATCATAACAGATATTTCATGCCTTAAATGCTTAAAACAGAATTTTAATGAGTAAGAAGGGCTATGACAATGAATACCTCTAGAAATACGCATTATGGGACTCCTAAATGAGGAATAAGAAGCATATATACCTTCTTTCTCATTCATTTGGAGACACCGTTAATCAACCACATCTAGTTGACCAACAAGAGGACCATGGAACTGAAATGAGTCGCATGAGGATCGTAAAAGGTATTTCATGTCCTCAAATGCTTATAACAGAACTTTAATGAGTAAGAAGGGCTATGACAATGAATACCTCTAGAAATACGCATTATGAGACTCCTAAATGAGAAATGGGAAGCATATATACCTTGTTTCTTATTCATTGGGAGACACCGTTAATCAACCACATCCAACAGACTAAAATGAGGAATATGAAACTGTAATGAGTCCAATGAGGATCATAAAAGGAATTTCATGCCTTAAATGCTTAAAACAGAATTTTAATGAGTAAGAAGGGCTATAACAATGAATACCACTAAAAATACGCATTATGGGACTCCTAAATGAGGAAACAGAAGCATATATACCTTGTTTCACATTCATTGGGAGATACCGTTAATCAACCACATCTAGTAGACTAAAAAGAGGAATATGGAACTGGAATGAGTCACAAGAGGATCGTAAATGGAATTGCATGTCCTCAAATGCTTAAAACAAAATTTTAATGAGTAAGAATGACCATGACAATGAATACCACTAGAAATACGCATTGTTGGACTCCTAAATGAGGAATGGGAAGCATGTATAGCTTGTTTCTCATTCATTGGGAGACACCGTTAATCAAACACATCTAGTAGACTAAAAAGAGGTATATGGATCTGATATGAGTCCCATGAGAATCACAAAAGGAATTGCATTTCCTTAAATGCTTAAAACAGAATTTTAATGTGTAAGAACGACCGTGACAATGAATAACACTAGAAATACGCATTATGGGACTCCAAAATGAGGAGTGGGAAGCATATATACCTTGTATCTCATTCCTTGGGAGACACCGTTAATCAACAACATCTAGTTGACCAAAAAGAGGAATATGGAACTGAAATGAGTCCCATGAGGATCATAAAAGGAATTTCATGTCCTCAAATGCTTATAACAGAACTTTAACGAGTAAGAATGGTCATGACAATAAATACCACAAGAAATACACATTATGGGACGCCGAATTGAGGAATGAGAAGCATATATACCTTGTTTCACATTCATTGGGAGATACCGTTAATGAACAACATCTAGTAGACTAAAAAGAGGAATATGGAAATGTAATGAGTCTCATGAGGATCACAAAAAGAATTGTATGTCCACAAATACATAAAACAGAATTTTAGTGGGTCAGAATGGCCATGACAATGAATACCATTAGAAATACACATTATGGGACTCATTAATGAGAAATGGAAAGCAAATACAACAGAGGAGTATGAAACTCTTATGATTCCCATGAGCATCACAAAAAGAATTGCATGTCCTCAAATGCTTAAAATAGAATTTTAAAGAGGAAGAATGGAAATGACAATAACTACCACTAGAAATACGCATTATGGGACTCCTAAATGACGAATGGGAAGTATATATACCTAATTTCTCATTCATTGGGAGAGACCATTAATCAACCACATCTAGTAAAGCAAAAAGAGGAATATGGAACTCTAATGAGTACCATGAGGATCACAAAAGGAATTGCATGTCCTCAAATGCTTAAAACAGAATATTAATGAGTAAGAATGGCCAAAACAGTGAATACCACTGGAAATACGCATTATGGGACTCCTAAATGAGAAATGGGAAGCATATATACCTTGTTCTTATTCACTGGGAGACACACTTAATCAACCACATCCAGTAGACCAAAAAGAGGAATATGGAACTGTAATGAGTCCAATGAGGATCATAACAGAAATTTCATGCCTTAAATGCTTAGAACAGAATTTTAATGAGTAAGAAGGGCTATGACAATGAATACCTCTAGAAATACGCATTATGGGACTCCTAAATGAGGAATAAGAAGCATATATACCTTCTTTCTCATTCATTTGGAGACACCGTTAATCAACCACATCTAGTTGACCAACAAGAGGACCATGGAACTGAAATGAGTCGCATGAGGATCGTAAAAGGTATTTCATGTCCTCAAATGCTTATAACAGAACTTTAATGAGTAAGAAGGGCTATGACAATGAATACCTCTAGAAATACGCATTATGGGACTCCTAAATGAGAAATGGGAAGCATATATACCTTGTTTCTTATTCATTGGGAGACACCGTTAATCAACCACATCCAACAGACTAAAATGAGGAATATGAAACTGTAATGAGTCCAATGAGGATCATAAAAGGAATTTCATGCCTTAAATGCTTAAAACAGAATTTTAATGAGTAAGAAGGGCTATAACAATGAATACCACTAGAAATACGCATTATGGGACTCCTAAATGAGGAAACAGAAGCATATATACCTTGTTTCTCATTTATTGGGAGTCACCGTTAATCCACCACATCTAGTTGATCAAAAAGAGAAATATGGAACTGAAATGAGTCACAAGAGGATCATCAAATGAAATTCATGTCTTCAAATTCTTATAATAGAATTTTAATGAGTAAGAATGACCACGGCAATGAATACCACTAGAAATACGCATTATTGGACTCGTAAATGAGGAATGGAAAGCATATATAACTTGTTTCGTATTCATTGGGAGACACCGTTAATCAAACACATCTAGTAGACTAAAAAGAGGTATATGGATCTGATATGAGTCCCATGAGAATCACAAAAGGAATTGCATTTCCTTAAATGCTTAAAACAGAATTTTAATGTGTAAGAACGACCGTGACAATAAAAACACTAGAAATACGCATTATGGGACTCCAAAATGAGGAGTGGGAAGCATATATACCTTGTATCTCATTCCTTGGGAGACACCGTTAATCAACAACATCTAGTAGACCAAAAAGAGGAATATGGAACTGAAATGAGTCGGATGAGGATCGTAAAAGGTATTTCATGTCCTCAAATGCTTATAACAGAACTTTAATGAGTAAGAAGGGCTATGACAATGAATACCTCTAGAAATACGCATTATGGGACTCCTAAATGAGAAATGGAAAGCATATATACCTTCTTTCTTATTCATTGGGAGACACCGTTAATCAACCACATCCAACAGACTAAAATGAGGAATATGAAACTGTAATGAGTCCAATGAGGATCATAAAAGGAATTTCATGCCTTAAATGCTTAAAACAGAATTTTAATGAGTAAGAAGGGCTATAACAATGAATACCACTAGAAATGCGCATTATGGGACTCCTAAATGAGGAAACAGAAGCATATATACCTTGTTTCACATTCATTGGGAGATACCGTTAATCAACCACATCTAGTAGACTAAAAAGAGGAATATGGAACTGGAATGAGTCACAAGAGGATCGTAAATGGAATTGCATGTCCTCAAATGCTTAAAACAAAATTTTAATGAGTAAGAATGACCATGACAATGAATACCACTAGAAATACGCATTGTTGGACTCCTAAATGAGGAATGGAAAGCATGTATAGCTTGTTTCTCATTCATTGGGAGACACCGTTAATCAAACACATCTAGTAGACTAAAAAGAGGTATATGGATCTGATATGAGTCCCATGAGAATCACAAAAGGAATTGCATTTCCTTAAATGCTTAAAACAGAATTTTAATGTGTAAGAACGACCGTGACAATGAATAACACTAGAAATACGCATTATGGGACTCCAAAATGAGGAGTGGGAAGCATATATACCTTGTATCTCATTCCTTGGGAGACACCGTTAATCAACAACATCTAGTAGACCAAAAGAGGAATATGGAACTGTAATGAGTCCCATCAGGATCACAAAAAGAATTTCATGTCCACAAATACTTAAAACAGAATTTTAGTGGGTAAGAATGGCCATGACAATGAATACCATTAAAAAAACGCATTATAGGACTCCTTAATGAAGAATGGGAAGCATATGTAACTAGTTTCTCATTCATTGGGAGACACCGTTAATAAACCACATCTAGTAGACCAAAAAGAGGAGTATGAAACTCTTATGAGTCTCATGAACATCACAAAAGGAATTGCATGTCCTCAAATGCTTAAAACAAAATTTCAATCAGTAAGAATGGCCATACAATGAATACCACTGGAAATCTGCATTATGGGAGTCCTAAATGTGGAATGGGAAGCATATATGCCTTATTTCTTATTCATTGGTAGACACCGTTAATCAACCACATCCAATAGACTAAAAAGAGGAATATTGAACTGTAATGAGTCCAATGAGGATCATAAAAGGAATTTCATGCCTTAAATGCTTAAAAGAGAATTTGAATGAGTAAGAAGGGCTACGACAATGAATACCACTAGAAATACGCATTATGAGACTCCTAAATGAGGATAAGAAGCATATATACCTTGTTTCTCATTCATTTGGAGACACCGTTAATCAACCACATCTAGTTGACCAACAAGAGGAACATGGAACTGAAATGAGTCGCATGAGGATCATAAAAGGAATTTCATGTCCTCAAATGCTTATAACAGAACTTTAACGAGTAAGAATGGTCATGACAATAAATACCACAAGAAATACACATTATGGGACGCCGAATTGAGGAATGAGAAGCATATATACCTTGTTTCGCATTCATTGGGAGATACCGTTAATGAACAACATCTAGTAGACTAAAAGAGGAATATGGAAATGTAATGAGTCTCATGAGGATCACAAAAAGAATTGCATGTCCACAAATACATAAAACAAAATTTTAGTGGATCAGAATGGCCATGACAATGAATACCATTAGAAATACACATTATGGGACTCATTAATGAGAAATGGAAAGCAAATACAACAGAGGAGTATGAAACTCTTATGATTCCATGAGCATCACAAAAAGAATTGCATGTCCTCAAATGCTTAAAACAGAATTTTAAAGAGGAAGAATGGCAATGACAATTACTACCACTAGAAATACGCATTATGGGACTCCTAAATGACGAATGGGAAGTATATATACCTTGTATCTCATTCATTGGGAGAGACCATTAATCAACCACATCTAGTAAACCAAAAAGAGGAATATGGAACTCTAATGAGTACCATGAGGATCACAAAAGGAATTGCATGTCCTCAAATGCTTAAAACAGAATATTAATGAGTAAGAATGGCCAAAACAGTGAATACCACTGGAAATACGCATTATGGGACTCCTAAATGAGAAATGGGAAGCATATATACCTTGTTCTTATTCACTGGGAGACACACTTAATCAACCACATCCAGTAGACCAAAAAGAGGAATATGGAACTGTAATGAGTCCAATGAGGATCATAACAGAAATTTCATGCCTTAAATGTTTAGAACAGAATTTTAATGAGTAAGATGGGCTATGACAATGAATACCTCTAGAAATACGCATTATGGGACTCCTAAATGAGGAATAAGAAGCATATATACCTTCTTTCTCATTCATTTGGAGACACCGTTAATCAACCACATCTAGTTGACCAACAAGAGGACCATGGAACTGAAATGAGTCGCATGAGGATCGTAAAAGGTATTTCATGTCCTCAAATGCTTATAACAGAACTTTAATGAGTAAGAAGGGCTATGACAATGAATACCTCTAGAAATACGCATTATGGGACTCCTAAATGAGAAATGGGAAGCATATATACCTTGTTTCTTATTCATTGGGAGACACCGTTAATCAACCACATCCAACAGACTAAAATGAGGAATATGAAACTGTAATGAGTCCAATGAGGATCATAAAAGGAATTTCATGCCTTAAATGCTTAAAACAGAATTTTAATGAGTAAGAAGGGCTATAACAATGAATACCACTAGAAATACGCATTATGGGACTCCTAAATGAGGAAACAGAAGCATATATACCTTGTTTCTCATTTATTGGGAGTCACCGTTAATCCACCACATCTAGTTGATCAAAAAGAGAAATATGGAACTGAAATGAGTCACAAGAGGATCATCAAATGAAATTCATGTCTTCAAATTCTTATAATAGAATTTTAATGAGTAAGAATGACCACGGCAATGAATACCACTAGAAATACGCATTATTGGACTCGTAAATGAGGAATGGAAAGCATATATAACTTGTTTCGTATTCATTGGGAGACACCGTTAATCAAACACATCTAGTAGACTAAAAAGAGGTATATGGATCTGATATGAGTCCCATGAGAATCACAAAAGGAATTGCATTTCCTTAAATGCTTAAAACAGAATTTTAATGTGTAAGAACGACCGTGACAATAAAAACACTAGAAATACGCATTATGGGACTCCAAAATGAGGAGTGGGAAGCATATATACCTTGTATCTCATTCCTTGGGAGACACCGTTAATCAACAACATCTAGTAGACCAAAAAGAGGAATATGGAACTGAAATGAGTCGGATGAGGATCGTAAAAGGTATTTCATGTCCTCAAATGCTTATAACAGAACTTTAATGAGTAAGAAGGGCTATGACAATGAATACCTCTAGAAATACGCATTATGGGACTCCTAAATGAGAAATGGAAAGCATATATACCTTCTTTCTTATTCATTGGGAGACACCGTTAATCAACCACATCCAACAGACTAAAATGAGGAATATGAAACTGTAATGAGTCCAATGAGGATCATAAAAGGAATTTCATGCCTTAAATGCTTAAAACAGAATTTTAATGAGTAAGAAGGGCTATAACAATGAATACCACTAGAAATGCGCATTATGGGACTCCTAAATGAGGAAACAGAAGCATATATACCTTGTTTCACATTCATTGGGAGATACCGTTAATCAACCACATCTAGTAGACTAAAAAGAGGAATATGGAACTGGAATGAGTCACAAGAGGATCGTAAATGGAATTGCATGTCCTCAAATGCTTAAAACAAAATTTTAATGAGTAAGAATGACCATGACAATGAATACCACTAGAAATACGCATTGTTGGACTCCTAAATGAGGAATGGGAAGCATGTATAGCTTGTTTCTCATTCATTGGGAGACACCGTTAATCAAACACATCTAGTAGACTAAAAAGAGGTATATGGATCTGATATGAGTCCCATGAGAATCACAAAAGGAATTGCATTTCCTTAAATGCTTAAAACAGAATTTTAATGTGTAAGAACGACCGTGACAATGAATAACACTAGAAATACGCATTATGGGACTCCAAAATGAGGAGTGGGAAGCATATATACCTTGTATCTCATTCCTTGGGAGACACCGTTAATCAACAACATCTAGTAGACCAAAAAGAGGAATATGGAACTGTAATGAGTCCCATCAGGATCACAAAAAGAATTTCATGTCCACAAATACTTAAAACAAAATTTTAGTGGGTAAGAATGGCCATGACAATGAATACCATTAAAAAAACGCATTATAGGACTCCTTAATGAAGAATGGGAAGCATATGTAACTAGTTTCTCATTCATTGGGAGACACCGTTAATCAACCACATCTAGTAGACCAAAAAGAGGAGTATGAAACTCTTATGAGTCTCATGAACATCACAAAAGGAATTGCATGTCCTCAAATGCTTAAAACAAAATTTCAATCAGTAAGAATGGCCATACAATGAATACCACTGGAAATCTGCATTATGGGAGTCCTAAATGTGGAATGGGAAGCATATATGCCTTATTTCTTATTCATTGGTAGACACCGTTAATCAACCACATCCAATAGACTAAAAAGAGGAATATTGAACTGTAATGAGTCCAATGAGGATCATAAAAGGAATTTCATGCCTTAAATGCTTAAAAAGAGAATTTGAATGAGTAAGAAGGGCTACGACAATGAATACCACTAGAAATACGCATTATGAGACTCCTAAATGAGGATAAGAAGCATATATACCTTGTTTCTCATTCATTTGGAGACACCGTTAATCAACCACATCTAGTTGACCAACAAGAGGAACATGGAACTGAAATGAGTCGCATGAGGATCATAAAAGGAATTTCATGTCCTCAAATGCTTATAACAGAACTTTAACGAGTAAGAATGGTCATGACAATAAATACCACAAGAAATACACATTATGGGACGCCGAATTGAGGAATGAGAAGCATATATACCTTGTTTCGCATTCATTGGGAGATACCGTTAATGAACAACATCTAGTAGACTAAAAAGAGGAATATGGAAATGTAATGAGTCTCATGAGGATCACAAAAAGAATTGCATGTCCACAAATACATAAAACAAAATTTTAGTGGATCAGAATGGCCATGACAATGAATACCATTAGAAATACACATTATGGGACTCATTAATGAGAAATGGAAAGCAAATACAACAGAGGAGTATGAAACTCTTATGATTCCCATGAGCATCACAAAAAGAATTGCATGTCCTCAAATGCTTAAAACAGAATTTTAAAGAGGAAGAATGGCAATGACAATTACTACCACTAGAAATACGCATTATGGGACTCCTAAATGACGAATGGGAAGTATATATACCTAATTTCTCATTCATTGGGAGAGACCATTCATCAACCACATATAGTAAACCAAAAAGAGGAATATGGAACTCTAATGAGTACCATGAGGATCACAAAAGGAATTGCATGTCCTCAAATGCTTAAAACAGAATATTAATGAGTAAGAATGGCCAAAACAGTGAATACCACTAGAAATACGCATTATGGGACTCCTAAATGAGAAATGGGAAGCATATATACCTTGTTCTTATTCACTGGGAGACACACTTAATCAACCACATCCAGTAGACCAAAAAGAGGAATATGGAACTGTAATGAGTCCAATGAGGATCATAACAGAAATTTCATGCCTTAAATGCTTAAAACAGAATTTTAATGAGTAAGAAGGGCTATGACAATGAATACCTCTAGAAATACGCATTATGGGACTCCTAAATGAGGAATAAGAAGCATATATACCTTCTTTCTCATTCATTTGGAGACACCGTTAATCAACCACATCTAGTTGACCAACAAGAGGACCATGGAACTGAAATGAGTCGCATGAGGATCGTAAAAGGTATTTCATGTCCTCAAATGCTTATAACAGAATTTTAATGAGTAAGAAGGGCTATGACAATGAATACCTCTAGAAATACGCATTATGGGACTCCTAAATGAGAAATGGGAAGCATATATACCTTGTTTCTTATTCATTGGGAGACACCGTTAATCAACCACATCCAATAGACTAAAATGAGGAATATGAAACTGTAATGAGTCCAATGAGGATCATAAAAGGATTTTCATGCCTTAAATGCTTAAAACAGAATTTTAATGAGTAAGAAGGGCTATAACAATGAATACCACTAGAAGTACGCATTATGGGACTCCTAAATGAGGAAACAGAAGCATATATACCTTTGTTCGCATTCATTGGGAGATACCGTTAATCAACCACATCTAGTAGACTAAAAAGAGGAATATGGAACTGGAATGAGACACAAGAGGATCGTAAATGGAATTGCATGTCCTCAAATGCTTAAAACAAAATTTTAATGAGTAAGAATGACCATGACAATGAATACCACTAGAAATACGCATTGTTGGACTCCTAAATGAGGAATGGGAAGCATGTATAGCTTGTTTCTCATTCATTGGGAGACACCGTTAATCAAACACATCTAGTAGACTAAAAAGAGGTATATGGATCTGATATGAGTCCCATGAGAATCACAAAAGGAATTGCATTTCCTTAAATGCTTAAAACAGAATTTTAATGTGTAAGAACGACCGTGACAATGAATAACACTAGAAATACGCATTATGGGACTCCAAAATGAGGAGTGGGAAGCATATATACCTTGTATCTCATTCCTTGGGAGACACCGTTAATCAACAACATCTAGTAGACCAAAAAGAGGAATATGGAACTGTAATGAGTCCCATCAGGATCACAAAAAGAGATGCATGTCCACAAATACTTAAAACAGAATTTTAGTGGGTAAGAATGACCATGACAATTAACACCATTAAAAAAACGCATTATGGGACTCCTTAATGAAGAATGGGAAGCATATGTAACTAGTTTCTCATTCATTGGGAGACACCGTTAATCAACCACATCTAGTAGACCAAAAAGAAGAGTATGAAACTGTTATGAGTCCCATGAGCATCACAAAAGGAATTGCATGTCCTCAAATGCTTAATACAGAATTTCAATGAGTAAGAACGGCCATAACAATGAATACCACTGGAAATATGCATTATGGGAGTCCTAAATGTGGAATGGGAAGCATATATACCTTGTTTCTTATTCATTGGGAGACACGGTTAATCAACCACATCCAATACAATAAAATGAGGAATATGGAACTGTAATGAGTCCAATTATGATCATAAAAGGAATTTCATGCCTTAAATGCTTAAAACAGAATTTTAATGAGGAAGAAGGGCTATGACATTGAATACCAATAGAATACGCATTATGGGACTCCTAAATGAGGAAACAGAAGCATATATACCTTGTTTCTCATTTATTGGGAGTCACCTTTAATCCACCACATCTAGTTGACCAAAAAGAGAAATATGGAACTGAAATGAGTCACAAGAGGATCATCAAATGAAATTCCTGTCTTCAAATGCTTATAATAGAATTTTAATGAGTAAGAATGACCACGGCAATGAATACCACTAGAAATACGCATTATTGGACTCCTAAATGAGGAATGTGAAGCATATATAGCTGGTTTCTTATTCATTAGGAGACACCGTTAATCAAACACATCTTGTAGACTAAAAAGAGGTATATGGATCTGAAATGAGTCCCATGAAGATCACAAAAGGAATTGCATGTCCTTAAATGCTTAAAACAGAATTTTAATGTGTAAGAATGACCGTGACAATGAATAACACTAGAAATACGCATTATGGGACTCCAAAATGAGGAATGAGAAGCACATATACCATGTATCTCATTCATTGGGAGACATCGTTAATCAACAACAACTAGTAGACCAAAAAGAGGAATATTGAACTGTAATGAGTCCCATCAGGATCACAAAAAGAATTGCATGTCCACAAATACTTAAAACATAATTTTAGTGGGTAAGAATGGCCATGACAATGAATACCATTAAAAAAACGGATTATGGGACTCCTTATTGAAGAATGGGAAGCATATGTAACTAGTTTCTCATTCATTGGGAGACACCGTTAATCAACCACATCTAGTAGACCATAAAGAGGAGTATGAAACTCTTATGAATCCCATGAACATCACAAAAGGAATTGCATGTCCTCAAATGCTTCAAACAGAATTTCAATGAGTAAGAATGACCATAACAATGAATACCATTGGAAATCTGCATTATGGGAGTCCTAAATGTGGAATGGGAAGCATATATGCCTTGTTTCTTATTCATTGGTAGACACCGTTAATCAACCACATCCAATAGACTAAAAAGAGGAATATTGAACTGTAATGAGTCCAATGAGGATAATAAAAGGAATTTCATGCCTTAAATGCTTAAAAAGAGAATTTGAATGAGTAAGAAGGGCTACGACAATGAATACCACTAGAAATACGCATTATGAGACTCCTAAATGAGGAATAAGAAGCATATATACCTTGTTTCTCATTCATTTGAAGACACCGTTAATCAACCACATCTAGTTGACCAACAAGAGGACCATTGAACTGAAATGAGTCGCATGAGGATCAAAAAAGGTATTTCATGTCCTCAAATGCTTATAACAGAACTTTAACGAGTAAGAATGGTCATGACAATGAATACCACTAGAAATACGCATTATGGGACGCCGAATTGAGGAATGAGAACCATATATACCTTGTTTCGCATTCATTGGGAGATATCGTTAATGAACAACATCTAGTAGACTAAAAAGAGGAATATGGAACTGTAATGAGTCTCATGAGGATCACAAAAAGAATTGCATGTCCACAAATACATAAAACAGAATTTTAGTGGGTAAGAATGGCCATGACAATGAATACCATTAGAAATACAAATTATGGGACTCATTAATGAGAAATGGAAAGCAAATACAACAGAGGAGTATGAAACTCTTATGATTCCCATGAGCATCACAAAAAGAATTGCATGTCCTCAAATGCTTAAAACAGAATTTTAAAGAGGAAGAATGGCAATGACAATAATTACCACTAGAAATACGCATTATGGAACTCCTAAATGACGAATGGGAAGTATATATACCTAATTTCTCATTCATTGGGAGAGACCATTAATCAACCACATCTAGTAGACCAAAAAGAGGAATATGGAACTCTAATGAGTACCATGAGGATCACAAAAGGAATTGCATGTCCTCAAATGCTTAAAACAGAATATTAATGAGTAAGAATGGCCAAAACAGTGAATACCACTGGAAATACGCATTATGGGACTCCTAAATGAGAAATGGGAAGCATATATACCTTGTTCTTATTCACTGGGAGACACACTTAATCAACCACATCCAGTAGACCAAAAAGAGGAATATGGAACTGTAATGAGTCCAATGAGGATCATAACAGGAATTTCATGCCTTAAATGCTTAAAACAGAATTTTAATGAGTAAGAAGCATATATACCTTGTTTCTCATTCATTTGGAGACACCGTTAATCAACCACATCTAGTTGACCAACAAGAGGACCATGGAACTGAAATGAGTCGCATGAGGATCGTAAAAGGTATTTCATGTCCTCAAATACTTATAACAGAACTTTAACGAGTAAGAATGGGCATGGCAATAAATACCACAAGAAATATGCATTATGGGACGCCGAATTGAGGAATGAGAAGCATATATACCTTGTTTCGCATTCATTGGGAGATACCGTTAATGAACAACATCTAGTAGACTAAAAAGAGGAATATGGAACTGGAATGAACCCCAAGAGGATCACAAAAAGAATTGCATGTCCACAAATACATCATACAGAATTTTAGTGGGTAAGAATGGCCGTGAAAATGAATACCATTAGAAATACACATTATGGGACTCCTAAATGAGGAATGGGAAGCATGTATAGCTTGTTTCTCATTCATTGGGAGACACCGTTAATCAAACACATCTAGTAGACTAAAAAGAAGTATATGGATCTGATATGAGTCCCATGAGAATCACAAAAGGAATTGCATGTCCTTAAATGCTTAAAACAGAATTTTAATGTGTAAGAATGATCGTGACAATGAATAACACTAGAAATACGCATTATGGGACTCCAAAATGAGGAGTGGGAAGCATATATACCTTGTTTCTCATTCATTGGGAGACACCGTTAATCAACCACATCTAGTTGACCAACAAGAGGACCATGGAACTGAAATGAGTCGCATGAGGATCATAAAAGGTATTTCATGTCCTCAAATGGTTATAACAGAACTTTAATGAGTAAGAATGGTCATGACTATGAATACCACTAGAAATACGCATTATGGGACGCCGAATGGAGGAATGAGAAGCATATATACCTTGTTTCACATTCATTGGGAGATACCTTTAATGAACAACATCTAGTAGACTAAAAAGAGGAATATGGAACTGTAGTGAGTCTCATGAGGATCACAAAAAGAATTGCATGGCCACAAATACATAAAACAGAATTTTAGTGGGTAAGAATGGCCATGACAATAAATACCATTAGAAATACGCATTGTGGGACTCCTTAATGAGAAATGGGAAGCATATATAACTTGTTTCGTATTCATTGGGAGACACCGCTAATCAACCACATCTAGTAGACCAAAAAGAGGAGTATGAAACTCTTATGAGTCCCATGAGCATCACAAAAGGAATGCATGTCCTCAAATGCTTAAAACAGAATTTCATTGAGTAAGAATGGCCATAACGACGAATACCACTAGAAATCTGCATTATGGGAGCCCTAGATGTGGAATGGGAAGCATATGTGCCTTGTTTCTTATTCATTGGGAGACACCGTTAATCAACCACATCCAATATACAAAAAAGAGGAATATTGAACTGTAATGAGTCCAATGAGGATCATAAAAGGAATTTCATGCCTTAAATGCTTAAAAAGAGAATTTGAATGAGTAAGAAGGGCTATGACAATGAATACCACTACAAATACGTATTATGGGACTCCTAAATGAGGAATAAGAAGCATATATACCTTGTTTCTCATTCATTGGGAGAGACCGTTAATCAACCACATCTAGTTGACCAACAAGAGGACCATGGAACTGAAATGAGTCGCATGAGGATCATAAAAGGTATTTCATGTCCTCAAATCGTTATAACAGAAATTTAATGAGTAAGAATGGTCATGAAAATGAATACCACTAGAAATACGCATTATGGGACGCCGAATTGAGGAATGAGAAGCATATATACCTTGTTTCGCATTCATTGGGAGATACCGTTAATGAACAACATCTAGTAGACTAAAAAGAGGAATATTTAACTGTAATGAGTCTCATGAGGATCACAAAAAGAATTGCATGGCCACAAATACATAAAACAGAATTTTAGTGGGTAAGAATGGCTTTGACAATGAATACCATTAGAAATACGCATTATGGGACTCCTTAATGAGGAATGGGAAGCATATATAACTTGTTTCTAATTCATTGGGAGACCCCGTTAATCAACCACATCTAGTAGACCAAAAAGAGGAGTATGAAACTGTTATTAGTCCCATGAGCATCACAAAAGGAATTGCATGTCGTCAAATGCTTAATACAAAATTTCAATGAGTAAGAACGGCCATAACAATGAATACCATTGGAAATATACATTATGGGAGTCCTAAATGTGGAATGGGAAGCATATATACCTTGTTTCTTTTTCATTGGGAGACACCGTTAATCAACTACATCCAATACACTAAAATGAGGAATATGGAACTGTAATGAGTCCAATGAGGATCATAAAAGGAATTTCATGCCTTAAATGCTTAAAACATAATTTTAATGAGTAAGAAGGGCTATGACAATGATTACCACTAGAATACGCATTATGGGACTCCTAAATGAGGAAACAGAAGCATATACACCTTGTTTCTCATTTATTGGGAGTCACCTTTAATCCACCACATCTAGTTGACCAAAAAGAGAAATATGGAACTAAAATGAGTCACAAGAGGATCATCAAATGAAATTCATGTCTTGAAATGCTTATAATAGAATTTTAATGAGTAAGAATGGTCATTCAAATTAATACCACTAGAAATACGCATTATGGGACTCCGAAATGACGAATGAGAAGCATATATACCTTGTTTCGCATTCATTGGGAGATACCGTTAGTCAACCACATCTAGTAGACTAAAAAGAGGAATATGAAACTGGAATGAACCCCAAGAGGATCGTAAAAGGAATTGCATGTCCTCAAATGCTTAAAACAAAATTTTAATGAGTAAGAATGACCATGACAATGAATACCACAAGAAATACGAATTGTTGGACTCCTAAATGAGGAATGGGAAGCATGTATAGCTTGTTTCTCATTCATTGGGAGACACCGTTAATCAAACACATCTAGTAGACTACAAAGAGGTATATGGATCTGATATGAGTCCCATGACAATCAAAAAAGGAATTGCATGTCCTTAAATGCTTAAAACAGAATTTTAATGTGTAAGAATGACCGTGACAATGAATAACACTAGAAATACGCATTATGGGACTCCAAAATGAGGAGTGGGAAGCATATATACCTTGTATCTCATTCATTGGGAGACACCGTTACTCAACAACATCTAGTAGACCAAAAAGAGGAATATGAAACTGTAATGAGTCCCATCAGGATCACAAAAACAATTGCATGTCCACAAATAATTAAAACAGAATTTTAGTGGGTAAGAATGGCCATGACAATGAATACCATTAGAAATACGCATTATGTGACTCCTTAATGAGGAATGGGAATCATATATAACTTGTTTCTCATTCATTGGAAGACACCGTTAATCAACCACATCTAGTAGACCAAAAAGAGGAATATGGAACTGTAATGAGTCCCATGAGGATCATAAATGGAATATCATGTCTTAAATGCTTAAAACAGACTTTTAATGAGTAAGAATGACCGTGACAATGAATAACACTAGAAATACGCATTATGGGACTCCAAAATGAGGAATGAGAAGCATATATACCTTGTTTCTCATTCATTGGGAAACACTGTTAATCAACAACATCTAGTAGACCAAAGAGAGCAATATGGAACTGTAATGAGTCCCATGAGGATCACAAAAACAATTGCATGTCCACAAATACTTAAAACAGAATTTTAGTGGGTAAGAATGGTCATGACAATGAATATAATTAGAAAACGCATTATTGGACTCCTTAATGAGGAATGGGAAGCATACATAACTTGTTTCTCATTCATTGGGAGACACCGTTAATCAACCACATCTAGTAGACCGAAAAGAGGAATATTGAACTCTAATTCGTACCATGAGGATCACAAAAGCAATTGCATGTCCTCAAATGCTTAAAATAGAATTTTAATGAGTAAGAAGGGCTATGACAATGAATACCATTAGAAATACGCATTATAGGACTCCTAAATGAGGAGTGAGAAGCATATATTCCTTGTTTCTCATTCATTGGGAGACATCGTTAATCAACCACATCAAGTAGACTGAAAAGAGGACTATGGAACTGAAATGAGTGGCATGAGGATCATTAAAGTAATTTCATTTCCTCAAATACTTATAAGAGAACTTTAATGAGTAAAAATGGTCATGACAATGAATACCACTAGAAATACGCATTATGGGACTTCCAAATGAGGAATGAGAAGCATATATACCTTGTTTCTAATTTATTAGGAGTCACCGTTATGCCACTACATCTAGTTGACCAAAATGAGAACTACGGAACTGAAATAAGTCACAAGACGATAATCAAATGAAATTCATGTCCTCAAATGCTTATACCTTGTTCCACATTCATTAGGAGATACCGTTAATAAGCCACTTCTAGTAGACTAAAAAGAGGAAGCTGGAACTGGAATGAGCCCCAAAAGGATCGTAAAAGGAATTGCATGTCCTCAAATGCTTAAAACAGAATTTTAATGAGTAAGAATGACCATGACAATGAATACCACTAGAAATACGCATTATTGGACTCCAAAATGAGGAATGGGAAGCATATATACTTTGTTTCTCATTCATTGGGAGACACCGTTAATCAAACACATCTAGTAGACTAAAAAGAGGTATATCGATCTGAAATGAGTCCTATGAGGATCACAAAAGGAATTGCATGTCCTCAAATGCGTAAAAATGAATTTTCATGAGTAAGAATGACAATGAATAACACTAGAAATACGCATTATAGGAATCCAAAATGAGGAATGGGAAGCATATATACCGTCTTCCTCATTCATTGGGAGACACCGTTAATAACCAACATCTAGTAGACCAAAAAGAGCAATATGGAACTTTAATGATTCCAATGAGGATCACAAAAACAATTGCATGTCAGCAAATAATTAGAACACAATTTTAGTGGGTAAGAATGGCCATGACAATGAATACCATTAGAAATACGCATTATGTGACTCCTTAATGAGGAATGGGAATCATATATAACTTGTTTCTCATTCATTGGGAGACACCGTTAATCAACCACATCTAGTAGACCAAAAAGAGGAGTATGAAACTCTTATTAGTCCAATGAGCAGCACAAAAGGAATTGCATGTCCTCAAATGCTTAAAACCGAATTTTAATGAGGAAGAATGGCAACGACAATAAATACCACTAGAAATACGCATTTTGAGACTCCAAAATGAGGAATGGGAAGCATATATACCTTGTTTCTCATTCATTGGGAGACACCGTTAATCAAACACATCTAGTAGACTAAAAAGAGGTATATCGATCTGAAATGAGTCCCATGAGGATCACAAAAGGAATTGCATGTCCTCAAATGCGTAAAAACGAATTTTCATGAGTAAGAATGACCGTGACAATGAATAACACTAGAAATACGCATTATAGGACTCCAAAATGAGGAATGGGAAGCGTATATACCGTGGTTCTCATTCATTGGGAGACACCGTTAATCAACAACATCTAGTAGACCAAAAAGAGCAATATGGAACTTTAATGAGTCCAATGAGGATCACAAAAACAATTGCATGTCCACAAATAATTAAAACAGAATTTTAGTGGGTAAGAATGGCCATGACAATGAATACCATTAGAAATACGCATTATGTGACTCCTTAATGAGGAATGGGAATCATATATAACTTGTTTCTCATTCATTGGAAGACACCGTTAATCAACCACATCTAGTAGACCAAAAAGAGGAATATGGAACTGTAATGAGTCCCATGAGGATCATAAATGGAATATCATGTCTTAAATGCTTAAAACAGACTTTTAATGAGTAAGAATGACCGTGACAATGAATAACACTAGAAATACGCATTATGGGACTACAAAATGAGGAATGAGAAGCATATATACCTTGTTTCTCATTCATTGGGAAACACTGTTAATCAACAACATCTAGTAGACCAAAGAGAGCAATATGGAACTGTAATGAGTCCCATGAGGATCACAAAAACAATTGCATGTCCACAAATACTTAAAACAGAATTTTAGTGGGTAAGAATGGTCATGACAATGAATGTAATTAGAAAACGCATTATTGGACTCCTTAATGAGGAATGGGAAGCATACATAACTTGTTTCTCATTCATTGGGAGACACCGTTAATCAACAACATCTAGTAGACCAAAAAGAGCAATATAGAACTTTAATGAGTCCAATGAGGATCACAAAAACAATTGCATGTCCACAAATAATTAAAACAGAATTTTAGTGGGTAAGAATGGCCATGACAATGAATACCATTAGAAATACGCATTATGTGACTCCTAAATGAGGAATGGGAATCATATATAACTTATTTCTCATTCATTGGGAGACACCGTTAATCAACCACATCTATTAGACTAAAAAGAGGTATATCGATCTGAAATGCGTCCCATGAGGATCACAAAAGGAATTGCATGTCCTCAAATGCGTAAAAACGAATTTTCATGAGTAAGAATGACCGTGAAGATAAATAACACTAGAAATACGCATTATAGGACTCCAAAATGAGGAATGGGAAGCATATATACCGTCTTTCTCATTCATTGGGAGACACCGTTAATAACCAACATCTAGTAGACCAAAAAGAATTGCATGTCCACAAATACTTAAAACTGAATTTTAGTGGGTAAGAATGGCCATGACAATGAATACCATTAAAAAAACGCATTATAGGACTCCTTATTGAAGAATGGGAAGCATATGTAACTAGTTTCTCATTCATTGGGAGACACCGCTAATCAACCACATCTAGTAGACCAAAAAGAGGAGTATGAAACTCTTATGAGTCCCATGAGCATCACAAAAGGAATGCATGTCCTCAAATGCTTAAAACAGAATTTCATTGAGTAAGAATGGCCATAACGACGAATACCACTAGAAATCTGCATTATGGGAGCCCTAGATGTGGAATGGGAAGCATATGTGCCTTGTTTCTTATTCATTGGGAGACACCGTTAATCAACCACATCCAATATACAAAAAAGAGGAATATTGAACTGTAATGAGTCCAATGAGGATCATAAAAGGAATTTCATGCCTTAAATGCTTAAAAAGAGAATTTGAATGAGTAAGAAGGGCTATGACAATGAATACCACTAGAAATACGTATTATGGGACTCCTAAAAGAGGAATAAGAAGCATATATACCTTGTTTCTCATTCATTGGGAGAGACCGTTAATCAACCACATCTAGTTGACCAACAAGAGGACCATGGAACTGAAATGAGTCGCATGAGGATCATAAAAGGTATTTCATGTCCTCAAATCGTTATAACAGAAATTTAATGAGTAAGAATGGTCATGACAATGAATACCACTAGAAATACGCATTATGGGACGCCGAATTGAGGAATGAGAAGCATATATACCTTGTTTCGCATTCATTGGGAGATACCGTTAATGAACAACATCTAGTAGACTAAAAAGAGGAATATTTAACTGTAATGAGTCTCATGAGGATCACAAAAAAGAATTGCATGGCCACAAATACATAAAACAGAATTTTAGTGGGTAAGAATGGCTTTGACAATGAATACCATTAGAAATACGCATTATGGGACTCCTTAATGAGGAATGGGAAGCATATATAACTTGTTTCTAATTCATTGGGAGACCCCGTTAATCAACCACATCTAGTAGACCAAAAAGAGGAGTATGAAACTGTTATTAGTCCCATGAGCATCACAAAAGGAATTGCATGTCGTCAAATGCTTAATACAAAATTTCAATGAGTAAGAACGGCCATAACAATGAATACCATTGGAAATATACATTATGGGAGTCCTAAATGTGGAATGGGAAGCATATATACCTTGTTTCTTTTTCATTGGGAGACACCGTTAATCAACTACATCCAATACACTAAAATGAGGAATATGGAACTGTAATGAGTCCAATGAGGATCATAAAAGGAATTTCATGCCTTAAATGCTTAAAACATAATTGTAATGAGTAAGAAGGGCTATGACAATGATTACCACTAGAATACGCATTATGGGACTCCTAAATGAGGAAACAGAAGCATATACACCTTGTTTCTCATTTATTGGCAGTCACCTTTAATCCACCACATCTAGTTGACCAAAAAGAGAAATATGGAACTAAAATGAGTCACAAGAGGATCATCAAATGAAATTCATGTCTTGAAATGCTTATAATAGAATTTTAATGAGTAAGAATGGTCATTCAAATTAATACCACTAGAAATACGCATTATGGGACTCCGAAATGACGAATGAGAAGCATATATACCTTGTTTCGCATTCATTGGGAGATACCGTTAGTCAACCACATCTAGTAGACTAAAAAGAGGAATATGAAACTGGAATGAACCCCAAGAGGATCGTAAAAGGAATTGCATGTCCTCAAATGCTTAAAACAAAATTTTAATGAGTAAGAATGACCATGACAATGAATACCACAAGAAATACGAATTGTTGGACTCCTAAATGAGGAATGGGAAGCATGTATAGCTTGTTTCTCATTCATTGGGAGACACCGTTAATCAAACACATCTAGTAGACTACAAAGAGGTATATGGATCTGATATGAGTCCCATGACAATCAAAAAAGGAATTGCATGTCCTTAAATGCTTAAAACATAATTTTAATGTGTAAGAATGACCGTGACAATGAATAACACTAGAAATACGCATTATGGGACTCCAAAATGAGGAGTGGGAAGCATATATACCTTGTATCTCATTCATTGGGAGACACCGTTACTCAACAACATCTAGTAGACCAAAAAGAGGAATATGAAACTGTAATGAGTCCCATCAGGATCACAAAAACAATTGCATGTCCACAAATAATTAAAACAGAATTTTAGTGGGTAAGAATGGCCATGACAATGAATACCATTAGAAATACGCATTATGTGACTCCTTAATGAGGAATGGGAATCATATATAACTTGTTTCTCATTCATTGGAAGACACCGTTAATCAACCACATCTAGTAGACCAAAAAGAGGAATATGGAACTGTAATGAGTCCCATGAGGATCATAAATGGAATATCATGTCTTAAATGCTTAAAACAGACTTTTAATGAGTAAGAATGACCGTGACAATGAATAACACTAGAAATACGCATTATGGGACTCCAAAATGAGGAATGAGAAGCATATATACCTTGTTTCTCATTCATTGGGAAACACTGTTAATCAACAACATCTAGTAGACCAAAGAGAGCAATATGGAACTATAATGAGTCCCATGAGGATCACAAAAACAATTGCATGTCCACAAATACTTAAAACAGAATTTTAGTGGGTAAGAATGGTCATGACAATGAATATAATTAGAAAACGCATTATTGGACTCCTTAATGAGGAATGGGAAGCATACATAACTTGTTTCTCATTCATTGGGAGACACCGTTAATCAACCACATCTAGTAGACCGAAAAGAGGAATATTGAACTCTAATTCGTACCATGAGGATCACAAAAGCAATTGCATGTCCTCAAATGCTTAAAAACAGAATTTTAATGAGTAAGAAGGGCTATGACAATGAATACCATTAGAAATACGCATTATAGGACTCCTAAATGAGGAGTGAGAAGCATATATTCCTTGTTTCTCATTCATTGGGAGACATCGTTAATCAACCACATCAAGTAGACTGAAAAGAGGACTATGGAACTGAAATGAGTGGCATGAGGATCATTAAAGTAATTTCATTTCCTCAAATACTTATAAGAGAACTTTAATGAGTAAAAATGGTCATGACAATGAATACCACTAGAAATACGCATTATGGGACTTCCAAATGAGGAATGAGAAGCATATATACCTTGTTTCTAATTTATTAGGAGTCACCGTTATGCCACTACATCTAGTTGACCAAAATGAGAACTACGGAACTGAAATAAGTCACAAGACGATCATCAAATGAAATTCATGTCCTCAAATGCTTATACCTTGTTCCACATTCATTAGGAGATACCGTTAATAAGCCACTTCTAGTAGACTAAAAAGAGGAAGCTGGAACTGGAATGAGCCCCAAAAGGATCGTAAAAGGAATTGCATGTCCTCAAATGCTTAAAACAGAATTTTAATGAGTAAGAATGACCATGACAATGAATACCACTAGAAATACGCATTATTGGACTCCAAAATGAGGAATGGGAAGCATATATACTTTGTTTCTCATTCATTGGGAGACACCGTTAATCAAACACATCTAGTAGACTAAAAAGAGGTATATCGATCTGAAATGAGTCCTATGAGGATCACAAAAGGAATTGCATGTCCTCAAATGCGTAAAAATGAATTTTCATGAGTAAGAATGACAATGAATAACACTAGAAATACGCATTATAGGAATCCAAAATGAGGAATGGGAAGCATATATACCGTCTTCCTCATTCATTGGGAGACACCGTTAATAACCAACATCTAGTAGACCAAAAAGAGCAATATGGAACTTTAATGATTCCAATGAGGATCACAAAAACAATTGCATGTCAGCAAATAATTAGAACACAATTTTAGTGGGTAAGAATGGCCATGACAATGAATACCATTAGAAATACGCATTATGTGACTCCTTAATGAGGAATGGGAATCATATATAACTTGTTTCTCATTCATTGGGAGACACCGTTAATCAACCACATCTAGTAGACCAAAAAGAGGAGTATGAAACTCTTATTAGTCCAATGAGCAGCACAAAAGGAATTGCATGTCCTCAAATGCTTAAAACCGAATTTTAATGAGGAAGAATGGCAACGACAATAAATACCACTAGAAATACGCATTTTGAGACTCCAAAATGAGGAATGGGAAGCATATATACCTTGTTTCTCATTCATTGGGAGACACCGTTAATCAAACACATCTAGTAGACTAAAAAGAGGTATATCGATCTGAAATGAGTCCCATGAGGATCACAAAAGGAATTGCATGTCCTCAAATGCGTAAAAACGAATTTTCATGAGTAAGAATGACCGTGACAATGAATAACACTAGAAATACGCATTATAGGACTCCAAAATGAGGAATGGGAAGCGTATATACCGTGGTTCTCATTCATTGGGAGACACCGTTAATCAACAACATCTAGTAGACCAAAAAGAGCAATATGGAACTTTAATGAGTCCAATGAGGATCACAAAAACAATTGCATGTCCACAAATAATTAAAACAGAATTTTAGTGGGTAAGAATGGCCATGACAATGAATACCATTAGAAATACGCATTATGTGACTCCTTAATGAGGAATGGGAATCATATATAACTTGTTTCTCATTCATTGGAAGACACCGTTAATCAACCACATCTAGTAGACCAAAAAGAGGAATATGGAACTGTAATGAGTCCCATGAGGATCATAAATGGAATATCATGTCTTAAATGCTTAAAACAGACTTTTAATGAGTAAGAATGACCGTGACAATGAATAACACTAGAAATACGCATTATGGGACTACAAAATGAGGAATGAGAAGCATATATACCTTGTTTCTCATTCATTGGGAAACACTGTTAATCAACAACATCTAGTAGACCAAAGAGAGCAATATGGAACTGTAATGAGTCCCATGAGGATCACAAAAACAATTGCATGTCCACAAATACTTAAAACAGAATTTTAGTGGGTAAGAATGGTCATGACAATGAATATAATTAGAAAACGCATTATTGGACTCCTTAATGAGGAAAGGGAAGCATACATAACTTGTTTCTCATTCATTGGGAGACACCGTTAATCAACAACATCTAGTAGACCAAAAAGAGCAATATAGAACTTTAATGAGTCCAATGAGGATCACAAAAACAATTGCATGTCCACAAATAATTAAAACAGAATTTTAGTGGGTAAGAATGGCCATGACAATGAATACCATTAGAAATACGCATTATGTGACTCCTAAATGAGGAATGGGAATCATATATAACTTATTTCTCATTCATTGGGAGACACCGTTAATCAACCACATCTATTAGACTAAAAAGAGGTATATCGATCTGAAATGCGTCCCATGAGGATCACAAAAGGAATTGCATGTCCTCAAATGCGTAAAAACGAATTTTCATGAGTAAGAATGACCGTGAAGATAAATAACACTAGAAATACGCATTATAGGACTCCAAAATGAGGAATGGGAAGCATATATACCGTCTTTCTCATTCATTGGGAGACACCGTTAATAACCAACATCTAGTAGACCAAAAAGAATTGCATGTCCACAAATACTTAAAACTGAATTTTAGTGGGTAAGAATGGCCATGACAATGAATACCATTAAAAAAACGCATTATAGGACTCCTTATTGAAGAATGGGAAGCATATGTAACTAGTTTCTCATTCATTGGGAGACACCGCTAATCAACCACATCTAGTAGACCAAAAAGAGGAGTATGAAACTCTTATGAGTCCCATGAGCATCACAAAAGGAATGCATGTCCTCAAATGCTTAAAACAGAATTTCATTGAGTAAGAATGGCCATAACGACGAATACCACTAGAAATCTGCATTATGGGAGCCCTAGATGTGGAATGGGAAGCATATGTGCCTTGTTTCTTATTCATTGGGAGACACCGTTAATCAACCACATCCAATATACAAAAAAGAGGAATATTGAACTGTAATGAGTCCAATGAGGATCATAAAAGGAATTTCATGCCTTAAATGCTTAAAAAGAGAATTTGAATGAGTAAGAAGGGCTATGACAATGAATACCACTACAAATACGTATTATGGGACTCCTAAATGAGGAATAAGAAGCATATATACCTTGTTTCTCATTCATTGGGAGAGACCGTTAATCAACCACATCTAGTTGACCAACAAGAGGACCATGGAACTGAAATGAGTCGCATGAGGATCATAAAAGGTATTTCATGTCCTCAAATCGTTATAACAGAAATTTAATGAGTAAGAATGGTCATGACAATGAATACCACTAGAAATACGCATTATGGGACGCCGAATTGAGGAATGAGAAGCATATATACCTTGTTTCGCATTCATTGGGAGATACCGTTAATGAACAACATCTAGTAGACTAAAAAGAGGAATATTTAACTGTAATGAGTCTCATGAGGATCACAAAAAGAATTGCATGGCCACAAATACATAAAACAGAATTTTAGTGGGTAAGAATGGCTTTGACAATGAATACCATTAGAAATACGCATTATGGGACTCCTTAATGAGGAATGGGAAGCATATATAACTTGTTTCTAATTCATTGGGAGACCCCGTTAATCAACCACATCTAGTAGACCAAAAAGAGGAGTATGAAACTGTTATTAGTCCCATGAGCATCACAAAAGGAATTGCATGTCGTCAAATGCTTAATACAAAATTTCAATGAGTAAGAACGGCCATAACAATGAATACCATTGGAAATATACATTATGGGAGTCCTAAATGTGGAATGGGAAGCATATATACCTTGTTTCTTTTTCATTGGGAGACACCGTTAATCAACTACATCCAATACACTAAAATGAGGAATATGGAACTGTAATGAGTCCAATGAGGATCATAAAAGGAATTTCATGCCTTAAATGCTTAAAACATAATTTTAATGAGTAAGAAGGGCTATGACAATGATTACCACTAGAATACGCATTATGGGACTCCTAAATGAGGAAACAGAAGCATATACACCTTGTTTCTCATTTATTGGGAGTCACCTTTAATCCACCACATCTAGTTGACCAAAAAGAGAAATATGGAACTAAAATGAGTCACAAGAGGATCATCAAATGAAATTCATGTCTTGAAATGCTTATAATAGAATTTTAATGAGTAAGAATGGTCACTCAAATTAATACCACTAGAAATACGCATTATGGGACTCCGAAATGACGAATGAGAAGCATATATACCTTGTTTCGCATTCATTGGGAGATACCGTTAGTCAACCACATCTAGTAGACTAAAAAGAGGAATATGGAACTGGAATGAACCCAAGAGGATCGTAAAAGGAATTGCATGTCCTCAAATGCTTAAAACAAAATTTTAATGAGTAAGAATGACCATGACAATGAATACCATTAGAAATACGAATTGTTGGACTCCTAAATGAGGAATGGGAAGCATGTATAGCTTGTTTCTCATTCATTGGGAGACACCGTTAATCAAACACATCTAGTAGACTACAAAGAGGTATATGGATCTGATATGAGTCCCATGACAATCAAAAAAGGAATTGCATGTCCTTAAATGCTTAAAACAGAATTTTAATGTGTAAGAATGACCGTGACAATGAATAACACTAGAAATACGCATTATGGGACTCCAAAATGAGGAGTGGGAAGCATATATACCTTGTATCTCATTCATTGGGAGACACCGTTAATCAACAACATCTAGTAGACCAAAAAGAGGAATATGAAACTGTAATGAGTCCCATCAGGATCACAAAAAGAATTGCATGTCCACAAATACTTAAAACAGAATTTTAGTGGGTAAGAATGGCCATGACAATGAATACCATTAAAAAAACGCATTATGGGACTCAATGAAGAATGGGAAGCATATGTAACTAGTTTCTCATTCATTAGGAGACACTGTTAATCAACCACATCTAGTAGACCAAAAAGAGGAGTATGAAACTCTTATGAGTCCCATGAACATCACAAAAGGAATTGCATGTCCTGAAATGCTTCAAACAGAATTTCAATGAGTAAGAATGGCCATAACAATGAATACCACTGGAAATCTGCATTATGGGAGTCCTAAATGTGGAATGTGAAGCATATATGCCTTGTTTCTTATTCATTGGTAGACACCGTTAATCAACCACATCCAATAGACTAAAAAGAGTAATATTGAACTGTAATGAGTCCAATGAGGATCATAAAAGGAATTTCATGCCTTAAATGCTTAAAAAGAGAATTTGAATGAGTAAGAAAGGCTACGAAAATGAATACCACTAGAAATACGCATTATGAGACTCCTAAATGAGGAATGAGAAGCATATATACCTTGTTTCTCATTCATTGGGAGACACCGTTAATCAACAACATCTAGTACACCAAAAAGAGGATTATGGAACTGTAATGAGTCCTAAGGGGATCACAAAAAGAATTGCATGTCCAAAAATATTTAAAACTGAATTTTAGTGGGTAAGAATGGCCATGACAATGAATACCATTAGAAATACGCATTACGGGACTTTTTAACGAGTAATGGGAAGCGTATATAACTTGTTTCTCATTCATTGTGAGACACCGTTAATCAACCACATCTAGTAGACGAAAAAGAGGAGTATGAAACTCTTATGAGTCCCATGAGCATCACAAAAGGAATTGCATGTCCTCAAATCCTTAAAACAGAATTTTAATGGGTAAGAATGGCCATAACAATGAATACCTCTGGAAATACGCATTATGGGACTCCTAAATGTGGAATGGGAAGCAGATATACCTTGTTTCTAATATATTGGGAGACACCATTTATCAACCACATCCAGTAGACCAAAAAGAGGAATATGGAATTGTAATGAGTCCAATGAGGATCATAAAAGGAATTCCATGCCTTAAATGCTTAAAACAGAAATTTAATTAGTAAGAAGGGCTATGACAATGAATACCACTATAAATACACATTATAGGACTCCTAAATGAGGAATGAGAGGCATATATACCTTGTTTCTCACTCAATGGGAGACACCGTTAATCAACCACATCTAATCGACTAAAAAGAGGAAAATGGAACTCGAACGAACCCCAAGAGGATCGTAAAAGGAATTCCATGTCCTCAAATGATTAAAACATAATTTTAATGAGTAAAAATGACCATGCCAATGAATACCACTAAAAATACGCATTATTGGACTCCTAAATGAGGAATGGGAAACATATATACCTTATTTCTCATTCATTGGGAGACACCGTTAATCAACAACATCTAGTACACCAAAAAGAGGATTATGGAACTGTAATGAGTCCTAAGGGGATCACAAAAATAATTGCATGTCCAAAAATATTAAAAACTGAATTTTAGTGGGTAAGAATGGCCATGACAATGAATACCATTAGAAATACGCATTATGGGAGTTTTTAACGAGGAATGGGAAGCGTATATAACTTGTTTCTCATTCATTGGGAGACATCGTTAATTAACCACATCTAGTAGACCAAAAAGACGAATATGGAACTCTAATGAGTACCATGAGTATCACAAAAGGGATTGCATGTCCTCAAATGCTTAGAACAGAATTTTAATGAGTAATATGGCCATGACAATGAAAACCACTGGAAATACGCCTTATGGGACTCCTAAATGAGGAATGGGAAGCATATATACCTTATTTCTCATTCATTGGGAGACACCGTTAATCAACTACATCTAGTAGACCAAAAAGAGGAATATGGAACTGTAATGAGTCCAATCAGCATCCTAAAAGGAATATCATGTCTTAAATGCCCAAAACAGACTTGTAATGAGTAAGAATGACAGTGACAATGAACAACACTAGAAATATGCATTATGGGACTCCAAAATGAGGAATAAGAAGCATATATACCTTGTTTCTCATTCATTGGGAGACACCGTTAATCAACAACATCTAGAAGACCAAAAAGAGCAATATGGAACTGTAATGAGTCCCATGAAGATCACAAAAACAATTGCATGTCCAGAAATACTTAAAACAGAATTTTAGTGGGTAAGAATTGCCATGACAATGAATATCATTAGAAATATGCATTATTGCACTCCTTAATGAGGAATCGGAAGCATATATAACTTGTTTCTTATTCATTGGGAGACAGCATTAATCAACCACATCTAGTAGACCGAAAAGAGGAATATTGAACTCTAATGAGTACCATGAGGATCACAAAAGGAATTGCATGTCCTCAAATGCTTAAAACATAATTTTAATGAGTAAGAATGGCCATAACAATGCATACCACTGGAAATATGTATTATGGCACTCCTAAATGAGGAATGGGAAGCATATGTACCTTGTTTCTCATTTATTGGGAGACACCGTTAATCAACCACATCCAGTAGACCAAAAAGAGGAATATGGAACTTTAATGAGTCCAATGAGGATCACAAAAGGAATTGCATGTCTTAAATGCTTAAAACAGAATTTTAATGAGTAAGATGGGCTATGACAAAGAATACCACAAGAAATACGCATTATAGGACTCCTAAATGTGGAATGAAAACCATATATACCAAGTTTCTCATTTATTGGGTGTCACCGTTAATCCACCACATCTAGTTGACCAAAAAGAGAAATATGGAATTGAAATGAGTCACAAGAGGATCACCAAATTAAATTCATGTCTTCAAATGCTTATAATAGAATTTTAATGAGTAGGAATGGTCATGAAAATGAATACCACTAGAAATACGCATTATGGGACTTCCAAATGAGGAATGAGAAGCATACATACCTTGTTTCTCATTTATTAGGAGTCACCGTTAATCCACCACATCTAGTTGACCAAAATGAGAACTATGGAACTGAAATGAGTCACAAGACGATCATCAAATGAAATTCATGTCCTCAAATGCTTATACCTTGTTCCACATTCATTGGGAGATACCGTTAATCAGCCACATCTAGTAGACTAAAAAGAGGAAGCTGGAACTGGAATGAGCCCCAAAAGGATCGTAAAAGGAATTGCATGTCCTCAAATGCTTAAAACAGAATTTTAGTGGGTAAAAATGGCCATGACAATGAATACCATTAGAAATACGCATTATGTGACTCCTTAATGAGGAATGGGAATCATATATAACTTGTTTCTCATTCATTGGAAGACACCGTTAATCAACCACATCTAGTAGACCAAAAAGAGGAGTATGAAACTATTATGAGTCCAATGAGCATCACAAAAGGAATTGCATGTCCTCAAATGCTTAAAACCGAATTTTAATGAGGAAGAATGGCAACGACAATAAATACCACTAGAAATACGCATTATGGGACTCCTAAATGAGGAATGGGAAGTATATATACCTAATTTCTCATTCATTGGGAGACACCGTTAATCAACCACATCTAGTACACCAAAAAGAGGAATATGGAACTCTAATGAGGACCATGAGGATCGCAAAAGGAATTGCATGTCCTCAAATGCTTAAAACAGAATTTTAATGAGTAAGAATTGCCATAACAATGAATACCACTTGAAATAGGCATTATGGGACTCCTAAATGAGGAATGGGAAAAATATATACCTTGTTTCTCATTCATTGAGAGACACCGTTAATCAACCACATCTATTAGACCAAAAAGACGAATGTGGAACTCTAATGAGTACCATGAGGATCACAAAAGGAATTGCATGTCCTCAAATGCTTAAAACAAAATATTAATGAGTAAAAATTGCCAAGAAAATGAAAACCACTGGAAATACGCCTTATGAGACTCCTAAATGAGGAATGGGAAGCATACATACCTTTTTCTCACTTATTAGGAGACACCGTTAATCAACCACATCTTGTAGACCAAAAAGAGGAATATGGAACTGTAATGAGTCCCATGAGGATCATAAATGGAATATCATGTCTTAAATGCTTAAAACAGACTTTTAATGAGTAAGAATGACCGTGACAATGAATAACACTAGAAATACGCATTATGGGACTCCAAAATGAGGAATGAGAAACATATATACCTTGTTTCTCATTCATTGGGAAACACTGTTAATCAACAACATCTAGTAGACCAAAGAGAGCAATATGGAACTGTAATGAGTCCCATGAGGATCACAAAAACAATTGTATGTCCACAAATAATTAAAACAGAATTTTAGTGGGTAAAAATGGCCATGACAATGAATACCATTAGAAATACGCATTATGTGACTCCTTAATGAGGAATGGGAATCATATATAACTTGTTTCTCATTCATTGGAAGACACCGTTAATCAACCACATCTAGTAGACCAAAAAGAGGAGTATGAAACTATTATGAGTCCAATGAGCATCACAAAAGGAATTGCATGTCCTCAAATGCTTAAAACAGAATTTTAATGAGGAAGAATGGCAACGACAATAAATACCACTAGAAATACGCATTATGGGACTCCTAAATGAGGAATGGGAAAATATATACCTAATTTCTCATTCATTGGGAGACACCGTTAATCAACCACATCTAGTACACCAAAAAGAGGAATATGGAACTCTAATGAGGACCATGAGGATCGCAAAAGGAATTGCATGTCCTCAAATGCTTAAAACAGAATTTTAATGAGTAAGAATTGCCATAACAATGAATACCACTTGAAATAGGCATTATGGGACTCCTAAATGAGAATGGGAAAAATATATACCTTGTTTCTCATTCATTGAGAGACACCGTTAATCAACCACATCTATTAGACCAAAAAGACGAATGTGGAACTCTAATGAGTACCATAAGGATCACAAAAGGAATTGCATGTCCTCAAATGCTTAAAACAAAATATTAATGAGTAAAAATGGCCATGAAAATGAAAACCACTGGAAATACGCCTTATAAGACTCCTAAATGAGGAATGGGAAGCATATACCTTTTTTCTCACTTATTAGGAGACACCGTTAATCAACCACATCTAGTAGACCAAAAAGAGGAATATGGAACTGTAATGAGTCCCATGAGGATCATAAATGGAATATCATGTCTTAAATGCTTAAAACAGACTTTTAATTAGTAGGAATGACCGTGACAATGAATAACACTAGAAATACGCATTATGGGAATCCAAAATGAGGAATGAGAAACATATATACCTTGTTTCTCATTCATTGGGAAACACTGTTAATCAACAACATCTAGTAGACCAAAGAGAGCAATATGGAACTGTAATGAGTCCCATGAGGATCACAAAAACAATTGTATGTCCACAAATACTTAAAACAGAATTTTAGTGGGTAAGAATGGTGATGACAATGAATATAATTAGAAATACGCATTATTGGACTCCTTAATGAGGAATGGGAAGCATACATAACTTGTTTCTCATTCATTGGGAGACACCGTTAATCAACCACATCTAGTAGACCGAAAAGAGGAATATTGAACTCTAATTAGTACCATGAGGATCACAAAAGGAATTGCATGTCCTCAAATGCTTAAAACAGAATTTTAATGAGTAAGAAGGGCTATGACAATTAATACCACTAGAAATACGCATTATAGGACTCCTAAATGAAGAGTGAGAAGCATATATTCCTTGTTTCTCATTCATTGGGAGACATCGTTAATCAACCACATCAAGTAGACTGAAAAGAGGACTATGGAACTGAAATGAGTCGCGTGAGGATCATTAAAGTAATTTCATTTCCTCAAATACTTATAAGAGAACTTTAATGAGTAAAAATGGTCATGACAATGAATACCACTAGAAATACGTATTATGGGACTTCCAAATGAGGAATGAGAAGCATATATACCTTGCTCCTCATTTATTAGGAGTCACCGTTAATCCACCACATCTATTGACCAAAATGAGAACTACGGAACTGAAATGAGTCACAAGACGATCATCAAATGAAATTCATGTCCTCAACTGCTTATACCTTGTTCCACATTCATTGGGAGATACCGTTAATCAGCCACATCTAGTAGACTAAAAAGAGTAAGCTGGAACTGGAATGAGCCCCAAAAGGATCGTAAAAGGAATTCCATGTCCTCAAATGCTTAAAACAGAATTTTAATGAGTAAGAATGACCATGACAATGAATACCACTAGAAATACGCATTATTGGACTCCAAAATGAGGAATGGGAAGCATATATACTTGTTTCTCATTCATTGGGAGACACCGTTACTCAACCACATCTAGTAGACCAAAAAGAGGAATATGGAACTCTAATGAGTACCATGAGGATCGCAAAAGGAATTGCATGTCCTCAAATGCTTAAAACAGAATTTTAATGAATAAGAATTGCCATAACAATGAATACCACTGGAAATAGGCATTATGGGACTCCTTAATTAGGAATGGGAAGCATATATACCTTGTTTCTCATTCATTGAGAGACACCGTTAATCAACCACATCTATTAGACCAAAAAGACGAATGTGGAACTCTAATGAGTACCATGAGGATCACAAAAGGAATTGCATGTCCTCAAATGCGTAAAAACGAATTTTCATGAGTAAGAATGACCGTGACAATGAATAACACTAGAAATACGCATTATAGGACTTCAAAATGAGGAATGGGAAGCATATATACCGTCTTTCTCATTCACTGGGAAACACCGTTAATAACCAACATCTAGTAGACCAAAAAGAGCAATATGGAACTTTAATGAGTCCAATGAGGATCACAAAAACACTTGCATGTCAACAAATAATTAAAACAGAATTTTAGTAGGTAAGAATAGCCATGACAATGAATACCATTAGAAATACTCATTATGTGACTCCTTAATGAGGAATGGGAATCAAATATAACTTGTTTCTCATTCATTGGGAGACACCGTTAGTCAACCACATCTAGTAGACCAAAAAGAGGGGTATGAAACTCTTATTAGTCCAATGAGCATCACAAAATGAATTGCATGTCCTCAAATGCTTAAAACCGAATTTTAATGAGGAAGAATGGCAACGACAACAAATAACACTAGAAATACGCATTTTGGGACTCCAAAATGAGGAATGGGAAGCATATATACCTTGTTTCTCATTCATTGGGAGACACCATTAATCAAACACATCTAGTAGACTAAAAAGAGGTATATCGATCTGAAATGAGTCCCATTAGGATCACAAAAGGAATTGCATGTCCTCAAATGCGTAAAAACGAATTTTCATGACTAAGAATGACCGTGACAATGTATAACACTAGAAATACGCATTATAGGACTCCAAAATGAGGAATGGGAAGCGTATATACCGTGTTTCTCATTCATTGGGAGACACCGTTAATCAACAACATCTAGTAGACCAAAAAGAACAATATGGAACTTTAATGAGTCCAATGAGGATCACAAAAACAATTGCATGTCCACAAATAATTAAAAAAGAATTTTAGTGGGTAAGAATGGCCATGACAATGAATACCATTAGAAATACGCATTGTGTGACTCCTTACTAAGGAATGGGAATCATATATAATTTGTTTCTCATTCCTTGGGAGACACCGTTAATCAACCACATCTAGTGGACCAAAAAGAGGAGTATGAAACTCTTATGAGTCTAATGAGCATCACAAAAGGAATTGCATGTCCTCAAATGCTTAAAACCGAATTTTAATGAGGAAAAATGGCAACGACAATAAATACCACTAGAAATACGCATTATGGGACTCCTAAATAAGGAATGGGAAGTATATATACATAATTTCTCATTCATTGGGAGACACCGTTACTCAACCACATCTAGTAGACCAAAAAGAGGAATATGGAACTCTAATGAGTACCATGAGGATCGCAAAAGGAATTGCATGTCCTCAAATGCTTAAAACAGAATTTTAATGAATAAGAATTGCCATAACAATGAATACCACTGGAAATAGGCATTATGGGACTCCTTAATTAGGAATGGGAAGCATATATACCTTGTTTCTCATTCATTGAGAGACACCGTTAATCAACCACATCTATTAGACCAAAAAGACGAATGTGGAACTCTAATGAGTACCATGAGGATCACAAAAGGAATTGCATGTCCTCAAATGCGTAAAAACGAATTTTCATGAGTAAGAATGACCGTGACAATGAATAACACTAGAAATACGCATTATAGGACTCCAAAATGAGGAATGGGAAGCGTATATACCGTGGTTCTCATTCATTGGGAGACACCGTTAATCAACAACATCTAGTAGACCAAAAAGAGCAATATGGAACTTTAATGAGTCCAATGAGGATCACAAAAACAATTGCATGTCCACAAATAATTAAAACAGAATTTTAGTGGGTAAGAATGGCCATGACAATGAATACCATTAGAAATACGCATTATGTGACTCCTTAATGAGGAATGGGAATCATATATAACTTGTTTCTCATTCATTGGAAGACACCGTTAATCAACCACATCTAGTAGACCAAAAAGAGGAATATGGAACTGTAATGAGTCCCATGAGGATCATAAAAGGAATTGCATGTCCTCAAATGCGTAAAAACGAATTTTCATGAGTAAGAATGACCGTGACAATGAATAACACTAGAAATACGCATTATAGGACTCCAAAATGAGGAATGGGAAGCGTATATACCGTGGTTCTCATTCATTGGGAGACACCGTTAATCAACAACATCTAGTAGACCAAAAAGAGCAATATGGAACTTTAATGAGTCCAATGAGGATCACAAAAACAATTGTATGTCCACAAATAATTAAAACAGAATTTTAGTGGGTAAAAATGGCCATGACAATGAATACCATTAGAAATACGCATTATGTGACTCCTTAATGAGGAATGGGAATCATATATAACTTGTTTCTCATTCATTGGAAGACACCGTTAATCAACCACATCTAGTAGACCAAAAAGAGGAGTATGAAACTATTATGAGTCCAATGAGCATCACAAAAGGAATTGCATGTCCTCAAATGCTTAAAACCGAATTTTAATGAGGAAGAATGGCAACGACAATAAATACCACTAGAAATACGCATTATGGGACTCCTAAATGAGGAATGGGAAGTATATATACCTAATTTCTCATTCATTGGGAGACACCGTTAATCAACCACATCTAGTACACCAAAAAGAGGAATATGGAACTCTAATGAGGACCATGAGGATCGCAAAAGGAATTGCATGTCCTCAAATGCTTAAAACAGAATTTTAATGAGTAAGAATTGCCATAACAATGAATACCACTTGAAATAGGCATTATGGGACTCCTAAATGAGGAATGGGAAAAATATATACCTTGTTTCTCATTCATTGAGAGACACCGTTAATCAACCACATCTATTAGACCAAAAAGACGAATGTGGAACTCTAATGAGTACCATAAGGATCACAAAAGGAATTGCATGTCCTCAAATGCTTAAAACAAAATATTAATGAGTAAAAATGGCCATGAAAATGAAAACCACTGGAAATACGCCTTATAAGACTCCTAAATGAGGAATGGGAAGCATATACCTTTTTTCTCACTTATTAGGAGACACCGTTAATCAACCACATCTAGTAGACCAAAAAGAGGAATATGGAACTGTAATGAGTCCCATGAGGATCATAAATGGAATATCATGTCTTAAATGCTTAAAACAGACTTTTAATTAGTAGGAATGACCGTGACAATGAATAACACTAGAAATACGCATTATGGGAATCCAAAATGAGGAATGAGAAACATATATACCTTGTTTCTCATTCATTGGGAAACACTGTTAATCAACAACATCTAGTAGACCAAAGAGAGCAATATGGAACTGTAATGAGTCCCATGAGGATCACAAAAACAATTGTATGTCCACAAATACTTAAAACAGAATTTTAGTGGGTAAGAATGGTGATGACAATGAATATAATTAGAAATGCGCATTATTGGACTCCTTAATGAGGAATGGGAAGCATACATAACTTGTTTCTCATTCATTGGGAGACACCGTTAATCAACCACATCTAGTAGACCGAAAAGAGGAATATTGAACTCTAATTAGTACCATGAGGATCACAAAAGGAATTGCATGTCCTCAAATGCTTAAAACAGAATTTTAATGAGTAAGAAGGGCTATGACAATTAATACCACTAGAAATACGCATTATAGGACTCCTAAATGAAGAGTGAGAAGCATATATTCCTTGTTTCTCATTCATTGGGAGACATCGTTAATCAACCACATCAAGTAGACTGAAAAGAGGACTATGGAACTGAAATGAGTCGCGTGAGGATCATTAAAGTAATTTCATTTCCTCAAATACTTATAAGAGAACTTTAATGAGTAAGAATGGTCATGACAATGAATACCACTAGAAATACGTATTATGGGACTTCCAAATGAGGAATGAGAAGCATATATACCTTGCTCCTCATTTATTAGGAGTCACCGTTAATCCACCACATCTAATTGACCAAAATGAGAACTACGGAACTGAAATGAGTCACAAGACGATCATCAAATGAAATTCATGTCCTCAACTGCTTATACCTTGTTCCACATTCATTGGGAGATACCGTTAATCAGCCACATCTAGTAGACTAAAAAGAGTAAGCTGGAACTGGAATGAGCCCCAAAAGGATCGTAAAAGGAATTCCATGTCCTCAAATGCTTAAAACAGAATTTTAATGAGTAAGAATGACCATGACAATGAATACCACTAGAAATACGCATTATTGGACTCCAAAATGAGGAATGGGAAGCATATATACTTTGTTTCTCATTCATTGGGAGACACCGTTACTCAACCACATCTAGTAGACCAAAAAGAGGAATATGGAACTCTAATGAGTACCATGAGGATCGCAAAAGGAATTGCATGTCCTCAAATGCTTAAAACAGAATTTTAATGAATAAGAATTGCCATAACAATGAATACCACTGGAAATAGGCATTATGGGACTCCTTAATTAGGAATGGGAAGCATATATACCTTGTTTCTCATTCATTGAGAGACACCGTTAATCAACCACATCTATTAGACCAAAAAGACGAATGTGGAACTCTAATGAGTACCATGAGGATCACAAAAGGAATTGCATGTCCTCAAATGCGTAAAAACGAATTTTCATGAGTAAGAATGACCGTGACAATGAATAACACTAGAAATACGCATTATAGGACTTCAAAATGAGGAATGGGAAGCATATATACCGTCTTTCTCATTCACTGGGAAACACCGTTAATAACCAACATCTAGTAGACCAAAAAGAGCAATATGGAACTTTAATGAGTCCAATGAGGATCACAAAAACACTTGCATGTCAACAAATAATTAAAACAGAATTTTAGTAGGTAAGAATAGCCATGACAATGAATACCATTAGAAATACTCATTATGTGACTCCTTAATGAGGAATGAGAATCAAATATAACTTGTTTCTCATTCATTGGGAGACACCGTTAGTCAACCACATCTAGTAGACCAAAAAGAGGGGTATGAAACTCTTATTAGTCCAATGAGCATCACAAAATGAATTGCATGTCCTCAAATGCTTAAAACCGAATTTTAATGAGGAAGAATGGCAACGACAACAAATAACACTAGAAATACGCATTTTGGGACTCCAAAATGAGGAATGGGAAGCATATATACCTTGTTTCTCATTCATTGGGAGACACCATTAATCAAACACATCTAGTAGACTAAAAAGAGGTATATCGATCTGAAATGAGTCCCATTAGGATCACAAAAGGAATTGCATGTCCTCAAATGCGTAAAAACGAATTTTCATGACTAAGAATGACCGTGACAATGTATAACACTAGAAATACGCATTATAGGACTCCAAAATGAGGAATGGGAAGCGTATATACCGTGTTTCTCATTCATTGGGAGACACCGTTAATCAACAACATCTAGTAGACCAAAAAGAACAATATGGAACTTTAATGAGTCCAATGAGGATCACAAAAACAATTGCATGTCCACAAATAATTAAAAAAGAATTTTAGTGGGTAAGAATGGCCATGACAATGAATACCATTAGAAATACGCATTGTGTGACTCCTTACTAAGGAATGGGAATCATATATAATTTGTTTCTCATTCCTTGGGAGACACCGTTAATCAACCACATCTAGTGGACCAAAAAGAGGAGTATGAAACTCTTATGAGTCTAATGAGCATCACAAAAGGAATTGCATGTCCTCAAATGCTTAAAACCGAATTTTAATGAGGAAAAATGGCAACGACAATAAATACCACTAGAAATACGCATTATGGGACTCCTAAATAAGGAATGGGAAGTATATATACATAATTTCTCATTCATTGGGAGACACCGTTACTCAACCACATCTAGTAGACCAAAAAGAGGAATATGGAACTCTAATGAGTACCATGAGGATCGCAAAAGGAATTGCATGTCCTCAAATGCTTAAAACAGAATTTTAATGAATAAGAATTGCCATAACAATGAATACCACTGGAAATAGGCATTATGGGACTCCTTAATTAGGAATGGGAAGCATATATACCTTGTTTCTCATTCATTGAGAGACACCGTTAATCAACCACATCTATTAGACCAAAAAGACGAATGTGGAACTCTAATGAGTACCATGAGGATCACAAAAGGAATTGCATGTCCTCAAATGCGTAAAAACGAATTTTCATGAGTAAGAATGACCGTGACAATGAATAACACTAGAAATACGCATTATAGGACTTCAAAATGAGGAATGGGAAGCATATATACCGTCTTTCTCATTCACTGGGAAACACCGTTAATAACCAACATCTAGTAGACCAAAAAGAGCAATATGGAACTTTAATGAGTCCAATGAGGATCACAAAAACACTTGCATGTCAACAAATAATTAAAACAGAATTTTAGTAGGTAAGAATAGCCATGACAATGAATACCATTAGAAATACTCATTATGTGACTCCTTAATGAGGAATGGGAATCAAATATAACTTGTTTCTCATTCATTGGGAGACACCGTTAGTCAACCACATCTAGTAGACCAAAAAGAGGGGTATGAAACTCTTATTAGTCCAATGAGCATCACAAAATGAATTGCATGTCCTCAAATGCTTAAAACCGAATTTTAATGAGGAAGAATGGCAACGACAACAAATAACACTAGAAATACGCATTTTGGGACTCCAAAATGAGGAATGGGAAGCATATATACCTTGTTTCTCATTCATTGGGAGACACCATTAATCAAACACATCTAGTAGACTAAAAAGAGGTATATCGATCTGAAATGAGTCCCATTAGGATCACAAAAGGAATTGCATGTCCTCAAATGCGTAAAAACGAATTTTCATGACTAAGAATGACCGTGACAATGTATAACACTAGAAATACGCATTATAGGACTCCAAAATGAGGAATGGGAAGCGTATATACCGTGTTTCTCATTCATTGGGAGACACCGTTAATCAACAACATCTAGTAGACCAAAAAGAACAATATGGAACTTTAATGAGTCCAATGAGGATCACAAAAACAATTGCATGTCCACAAATAATTAAAAAAGAATTTTAGTGGGTAAGAATGGCCATGACAATGAATACCATTAGAAATACGCATTGTGTGACTCCTTACTAAGGAATGGGAATCATATATAATTTGTTTCTCATTCCTTGGGAGACACCGTTAATCAACCACATCTAGTGGACCAAAAAGAGGAGTATGAAACTCTTATGAGTCTAATGAGCATCACAAAAGGAATTGCATGTCCTCAAATGCTTAAAACCGAATTTTAATGAGGAAAAATGGCAACGACAATAAATACCACTAGAAATACGCATTATGGGACTCCTAAATAAGGAATGGGAAGTATATATACATAATTTCTCATTCATTGGGAGACACTGTTACTCAACCACATCTAGTAGACCAAAAAGAGGAATATGGAACTCTAATGAGTACCATGAGGATCGCAAAAGGAATTGCATGTCCTCAAATGCTTAAAACAGAATTTTAATGAATAAGAATTGCCATAACAATGAATACCACTGGAAATAGGCATTATGGGACTCCTTAATTAGGAATGGGAAGCATATATACCTTGTTTCTCATTCATTGAGAGACACCGTTAATCAACCACATCTATTAGACCAAAAAGACGAATGTGGAACTCTAATGAGTACCATGAGGATCACAAAAGGAATTGCATGTCCTCAAATGCGTAAAAACGAATTTTCATGAGTAAGAATGACCGTGACAATGAATAACACTAGAAATACGCATTATAGGACTCCAAAATGAGGAATGGGAAGCGTATATACCGTGGTTCTCATTCATTGGGAGACACCGTTAATCAACAACATCTAGTAGACCAAAAAGAGCAATATGGAACTTTAATGAGTCCAATGAGGATCACAAAAACAATTGCATGTCCACAAATAATTAAAACAGAATTTTAGTGGGTAAGAATGGCCATGACAATGAATACCATTAGAAATACGCATTATGTGACTCCTTAATGAGGAATGGGAATCATATATAACTTGTTTCTCATTCATTGGAAGACACCGTTAATCAACCACATCTAGTAGACCAAAAAGAGGAAAATGGAACTGTAATGAGTCCCATGAGGATCATAAAAGGAATTGCATGTCCTCAAATGCGTAAAAACGAATTTTCATGAGTAAGAATGACCGTGACAATGAATAACACTAGAAATACGCATTATAGGACTCCAAAATGAGGAATGGGAAGCGTATATACCGTGGTTCTCATTCATTGGAAGACACCGTTAATCAACAACATCTAGTAGACCAAAAAGAGCAATATGGAACTTTAATGAGTCCAATGAGGATCACAAAAACAATTGTATGTCCACAAATAATTAAAACAGAATTTTAGTGGGTAAAAATGGCCATGACAATGAATACCATTAGAAATACGCATTATGTGACTCCTTAATGAGGAATGGGAATCATATATAACTTGTTTCTCATTCATTGGAAGACACCGTTAATCAACCACATCTAGTAGACCAAAAAGAGGAGTATGAAACTATTATGAGTCCAATGAGCATCACAAAAGGAATTGCATGTCCTCAAATGCTTAAAACCGAATTTTAATGAGGAAGAATGGCAACGACAATAAATACCACTAGAAATACGCATTATGGGACTCCTAAATGAGGAATGGGAAGTATATATACCTAATTTCTCATTCATTGGGAGACACCGTTAATCAACCACATCTAGTACACCAAAAAGAGGAATATGGAACTCTAATGAGGACCATGAGGATCGCAAAAGGAATTGCATGTCCTCAAATGCTTAAAACAGAATTTTAATGAGTAAGAATTGCCATAACAATGAATACCACTTGAAATAGGCATTATGGGACTCCTAAATGAGGAATGGGAAAAATATATACCTTGTTTCTCATTCATTGAGAGACACCGTTAATCAACCACATCTATTAGACCAAAAAGACGAATGTGGAACTCTAATGAGTACCATAAGGATCACAAAAGGAATTGCATGTCCTCAAATGCTTAAAACAAAATATTAATGAGTAAAAATGGCCATGAAAATGAAAACCACTGGAAATACGCCTTATAAGACTCCTAAATGAGGAATGGGAAGCATATACCTTTTTTCTCACTTATTAGGAGACACCGTTAATCAACCACATCTAGTAGACCAAAAAGAGGAATATGGAACTGTAATGAGTCCCATGAGGATCATAAATGGAATATCATGTCTTAAATGCTTAAAACAGACTTTTAATTAGTAGGAATGACCGTGACAATGAATAACACTAGAAATACGCATTATGGGAATCCAAAATGAGGAATGAGAAACATATATACCTTGTTTCTCATTCATTGGGAAACACTGTTAATCAACAACATCTAGTAGACCAAAGAGAGCAATATGGAACTGTAATGAGTCCCATGAGGATCACAAAAACAATTGTATGTCCACAAATACTTAAAACAGAATTTTAGTGGGTAAGAATGGTGATGACAATGAATATAATTAGAAATACGCATTATTGGACTCCTTAATGAGGAATGGGAAGCATACATAACTTGTTTCTCATTCATTGGGAGACACCGTTAATCAACCACATCTAGTAGACCGAAAAGAGGAATATTGAACTCTAATTAGTACCATGAGGATCACAAAAGGAATTGCATGTCCTCAAATGCTTAAAACAGAATTTTAATGAGTAAGAAGGGCTATGACAATTAATACCACTAGAAATACGCATTATAGGACTCCTAAATGAAGAGTGAGAAGCATATATTCCTTGTTTCTCATTCATTGGGAGACATCGTTAATCAACCACATCAAGTAGACTGAAAAGAGGACTATGGAACTGAAATGAGTCGCGTGAGGATCATTAAAGTAATTTCATTTCCTCAAATACTTATAAGAGAACTTTAATGAGTAAGAATGGTCATGACAATGAATACCACTAGAAATACGTATTATGGGACTTCCAAATGAGGAATGAGAAGCATATATACCTTGCTCCTCATTTATTAGGAGTCACCGTTAATCCACCACATCTAATTGACCAAAATGAGAACTACGGAACTGAAATGAGTCACAAGACGATCATCAAATGAAATTCATGTCCTCAACTGCTTATACCTTGTTCCACATTCATTGGGAGATACCGTTAATCAGCCACATCTAGTAGACTAAAAAGAGTAAGCTGGAACTGGAATGAGCCCCAAAAGGATCGTAAAAGGAATTCCATGTCCTCAAATGCTTAAAACAGAATTTTAATGAGTAAGAATGACCATGACAATGAATACCACTAGAAATACGCATTATTGGACTCCAAAATGAGGAATGGGAAGCATATATACTTTGTTTCTCATTCATTGGGAGACACCGTTACTCAACCACATCTAGTAGACCAAAAAGAGGAATATGGAACTCTAATGAGTACCATGAGGATCGCAAAAGGAATTGCATGTCCTCAAATGCTTAAAACAGAATTTTAATGAATAAGAATTGCCATAACAATGAATACCACTGGAAATAGGCATTATGGGACTCCTTAATTAGGAATGGGAAGCATATATACCTTGTTTCTCATTCATTGAGAGACACCGTTAATCAACCACATCTATTAGACCAAAAAGACGAATGTGGAACTCTAATGAGTACCATGAGGATCACAAAAGGAATTGCATGTCCTCAAATGCGTAAAAACGAATTTTCATGAGTAAGAATGACCGTGACAATGAATAACACTAGAAATACGCATTATAGGACTTCAAAATGAGGAATGGGAAGCATATATACCGTCTTTCTCATTCACTGGGAAACACCGTTAATAACCAACATCTAGTAGACCAAAAAGAGCAATATGGAACTTTAATGAGTCCAATGAGGATCACAAAAACACTTGCATGTCAACAAATAATTAAAACAGAATTTTAGTAGGTAAGAATAGCCATGACAATGAATACCATTAGAAATACTCATTATGTGACTCCTTAATGAGGAATGGGAATCAAATATAACTTGTTTCTCATTCATTGGGAGACACCGTTAGTCAACCACATCTAGTAGACCAAAAAGAGGGGTATGAAACTCTTATTAGTCCAATGAGCATCACAAAATGAATTGCATGTCCTCAAATGCTTAAAACCGAATTTTAATGAGGAAGAATGGCAACGACAACAAATAACACTAGAAATACGCATTTTGGGACTCCAAATGAGGAATGGGAAGCATATATACCTTGTTTCTCATTCATTGGGAGACACCATTAATCAAACACATCTAGTAGACTAAAAAGAGGTATATCGATCTGAAATGAGTCCCATTAGGATCACAAAAGGAATTGCATGTCCTCAAATGCGTAAAAACGAATTTTCATGACTAAGAATGACCGTGACAATGTATAACACTAGAAATACGCATTATAGGACTCCAAAATGAGGAATGGGAAGCGTATATACCGTGTTTCTCATTCATTGGGAGACACCGTTAATCAACAACATCTAGTAGACCAAAAAGAACAATATGGAACTTTAATGAGTCCAATGAGGATCACAAAAACAATTGCATGTCCACAAATAATTAAAAAAGAATTTTAGTGGGTAAGAATGGCCATGACAATGAATACCATTAGAAATACGCATTGTGTGACTCCTTACTAAGGAATGGGAATCATATATAATTTGTTTCTCATTCCTTGGGAGACACCGTTAATCAACCACATCTAGTGGACCAAAAAGAGGAGTATGAAACTCTTATGAGTCTAATGAGCATCACAAAAGGAATTGCATGTCCTCAAATGCTTAAAACCGAATTTTAATGAGGAAAAATGGCAACGACAATAAATACCACTAGAAATACGCATTATGGGACTCCTAAATAAGGAATGGGAAGTATATATACATAATTTCTCATTCATTGGGAGACACCGTTACTCAACCACATCTAGTAGACCAAAAAGAGGAATATGGAACTCTAATGAGTACCATGAGGATCGCAAAAGGAATTGCATGTCCTCAAATGCTTAAAACAGAATTTTAATGAATAAGAATTGCCATAACAATGAATACCACTGGAAATAGGCATTATGGGACTCCTTAATTAGGAATGGGAAGCATATATACCTTGTTTCTCATTCATTGAGAGACACCGTTAATCAACCACATCTATTAGACCAAAAAGACGAATGTGGAACTCTAATGAGTACCATGAGGATCACAAAAGGAATTGCATGTCCTCAAATGCGTAAAAACGAATTTTCATGAGTAAGAATGACCGTGACAATGAATAACACTAGAAATACGCATTATAGGACTCCAAAATGAGGAATGGGAAGCGTATATACCGTGGTTCTCATTCATTGGGAGACACCGTTAATCAACAACATCTAGTAGACCAAAAAGAGCAATATGGAACTTTAATGAGTCCAATGAGGATCACAAAAACAATTGCATGTCCACAAATAATTAAAACAGAATTTTAGTGGGTAAGAATGGCCATGACAATGAATACCATTAGAAATACGCATTATGTGACTCCTTAATGAGGAATGGGAATCATATATAACTTGTTTCTCATTCATTGGAAGACACCGTTAATCAACCACATCTAGTAGACCAAAAAGAGGAATATGGAACTGTAATGAGTCCCATGAGGATCATAAATGGAATATCATGTCTTAAATGCTTAAAACAGACTTTTAATGAGTAAGAATGACCGTGACAATGAATAACACTAGAAATACGCATTATGGGACTCCAAAATGAGGAATGAGAAGCATATATACCTTGTTTCTCATTCATTGGGAAACACTGTTAATCAACAACATCTAGTAGACCAAAGAGAGCAATATGGAACTGTAATGAGTCCCATGAGGATCACAAAAACAATTGCATGTCCACAAATACTTAAAACAGAATTTCAGTGGGTAAGAATGGTCATGACAATGAATATAATTAGAAAACGCATTATTGGACTCCTTAATGAGGAATGGGAAGCATACATAACTTGTTTCTCATTCATTGGGAGACACCGTTAATCAACAACATCTAGTAGACCAAAAAGAGCAATATAGAACTTTAATGAGTCCAATGAGGATCACAAAAACAATTGCATGTCCACAAATAATTAAAACAGAATTTTAGTGGGTAAGAATGGCCATGACAATGAATACCATTAGAAATACGCATTATGTGACTCCTAAATAAGGAATGGGAATCATATATAACTTATTTCTCATTCATTGGGAAACACCGTTAATCAACCACATCTATTAGACTAAAAAGAGGTATATCGATCTGAAATGAGTCCCATGAGGATCACAAAAGGAATTGCATGTCCTCAAATGCGTAAAAACGAATTTTCATGAGTAAGAATGACCGTGACAATGAATAACTCTAGAAATACGCATTATAGGACTCCAAAATGAGGAATGGGAAGCATATATACCGTCTTTCTCATTCATTGGGAGACACCGTTAATAACCAACATCTAGTAGACCAAAAAGAATTGCATGTCCACAAATACTTAAAACTGAATTTTAGTGGGTAAGAATGGCCATGACAATGAATACCATTAAAAAAACGCATTATGGGACTCCTTATTGAAGAATGGGAAGCATATGTAACTAGTTTCTCATTCATTGGGAGACACCGCTAATCAACCACATCTAGTAGACCAAAAAGAGGAGTATGAAACTCTTATGAGTCCCATGAGCATCACAAAAGGAATGCATGTCCTCAAATGCTTAAAACAGAATTTCATTGAGTAAGAATGGCCATAACGACGAATACCACTAGAAATCTGCATTATGGGAGCCCTAGATGTGGAATGGGAAGCATATGTGCCTTGTTTCTTATTCATTGGGAGACACCGTTAATCAACCACATCCAATATACAAAAAAAGAGGAATATTGAACTGTAATGAGTCCAATGAGGATCATAAAAGGAATTTCATGCCTTAAATGCTTAAAAAGAGAATTTGAATGAGTAAGAAGGGCTATGACAATGAATACCACTAGAAATACGTATTATGGGACTCCTAAATGAGGAATAAGAAGCATATATACCTTGTTTCTCATTCATTGGGAGAGACCGTTAATCAACCACATCTAGTTGACCAACAAGAGGACCATGGAACTGAAATGAGTCGCATGAGGATCATAAAAGGTATTTCATGTCCTCAAATCGTTATAACAGAAATTTAATGAGTAAGAATGGTCATGACAATGAATTCCACTAGAAATACGCATTATGGGACGCCGAATTGAGGAATGAGAAGCATATATACCTTGTTTCGCATTCATTGGAGATACCGTTAATGAACAACATCTAGTAGACTAAAAAGAGGAATATTTAACTGTAATGAGTCTCATGAGGATCACAAAAAGAATTGCATGGCCACAAATACATAAAACAGAATTTTAGTGGGTAAGAATGGCTTTGACAATGAATACCATTAGAAATACGCATTATGGGACTCCTTAATGAGGAATGGGAAGCATATATAACTTGTTTCTAATTCATTGGGAGACCCCGTTAATCAACCACATCTAGTAGACCAAAAAGAGGAGTATGAAACTGTTATTAGTCCCATGAGCATCACAAAAGGAATTGGCATGTCGTCAAATGCTTAATACAAAATTTCAATGAGTAAGAACGGCCATAACAATGAATACCATTGGAAATATACATTATGAGAGTCCTAAATGTGGAATGGGAAGCATATATATCTTGTTTCTTTTTCATTGGGAGACAGCGTTAATCAACTACATCCAATACACTAAAATGAGGAATATGGAACTGTAATGAGTCCAATGAGGATCATAAAAGGAATTTCATGCCTTAAATGCTTAAAACATAATTTTAATGAGTAAGAAGGGCTATGACAATGATTACCACTAGAATACGCATTATGGGACTCCTAAATGAGGAAACAGAAGCATATACACCTTGTTTCTCATTTATTGGGAGTCACCTTTAATCCACCACATCTAGTTGACCAAAAAGAGAAATATGGAACTAAAATGAGTCACAAGAGGATCATCAAATGAAATTCATGTCTTGAAATGCTTATAATAGAATTTTAATGAGTAAGAATGGTCATTCAAATTAATACCACTAGAAATACGCATTATGGGACTCCGAAATGACGAATGAGAAGCATATATACCTTGTTTCGCATTCATTGGGAGATACCGTTAGTCAACCACATCTAGTAGACTAAAAAGAGGAATATGGAACTGGAATGAACCCTAAGAGGATCGTAAAAGGAATTGCATGTCCTCAAATGCTTAAAACAAAATTTTAATGAGTAAGAATGACCATGACAATGAATACCACTAGAAATACGAATTGTTGGACTCCAAAATGAGGAATGGGAAGCATGTATAGCTTGTTTCTCATTCATTGGGAGACACCGTTAATCAAACACATCTAGTAGACTACAAAGAGGTATATGGATCTGATATGAGTCCCATGACAATCAAAAAAGGAATTGCATGTCCTTAAATGCTTAAAACAGAATTTTAATGTGTAAGAATGACCGTGACAATGAATAACACTAGAAATACGCATTATGGGACTCCAAAATGAGGAGTGGGAAGCATATATACCTTGTATCTCATTCATTGGGAGACACCGTTAATCAACAACATCTAGTAGACCAAAAAGAGGAATATGAAACTGTAATGAGTCCCATCAGGATCACAAAAAGAATTGCATGTCCACAAATACTTAAAACAGAATTTTAGTGGGTAAGAATGGCCATGACAATGAATACCATTAAAAAAACGCATTATGGGACTCAATGAAGAATGGGAAGCATATGTAACTAGTTTCTCATTCATTGGGAGACACTGTTAATCAACCACATCTAGTAGACCAAAAAGAGGAGTATGAAACTCTTATGAGTCCCATGAACATCACAAAAGGAATTGCATGTCCTGAAATGCTTCAAACATAATTTCAATGAGTAAGAATGGCCATAACAATGAATACCACTGGAAATCTGCATTATGGGAGTCCTAAATGTGGAATGTGAAGCATATATGCCTTGTTTCTTATTCATTGGTAGACACCGTTAATCAACCACATCCAATAGACTAAAAAGAGGAATATTGAACTGTAATGAGTCCAATGAGGATCATAAAAGGAATTTCATGCCTTAAATGCTTAAAAAGAGAATTTGAATGAGTAAGAAGGGCTACGACAATGAATACCACTAGAAATACGCATTATGAGACTCCTAAATGAGGAATGAGAAGCATATATACCTTGTTTCTCATTCATTGGGAGACACCGTTAATCAACAACATCTAGTACACCAAAAAGAGGATTATGGAACTGTAATGAGTCCTAAGGGGATCACAAAAAGAATTGCATGTCCAAAAATATTTAAAACTGAATTTTAGTGGGTAAGAATGGCCATGACAATGAATACCATTAGAAATACGCATTACGGGACTTTTTAACGAGTAATGGGAAGCGTATATAACTTGTTTCTCATTCATTGTGAGACACCGTTAATCAACCACATCTAGTAGACGAAAAAGAGGAGTATGAAACTCTTATGAGTCCCATGAGCATCACAAAAGGAATTGCATGTCCTCAAATCCTTAAAACAGAATTTTAATGGGTAAGAATGGCCATAACAATGAATACCTCTGGAAATACGCATTATGGGACTCCTAAATGTGGAATGGGAAGCAGATATACCTTGTTTCTAATATATTGGGAGACACCATTTATCAACCACATCCAGTAGACCAAAAAGAGGAATATGGAATTGTAATGAGTCAAATGAGGATCATAAAAGGAATTCCATGCCTTAAATGCTTAAAACAGAAATTTAATTAGTAAGAAGGGCTATGACAATGAATACCACTATAAATACGCATTATAGGACTCCTAAATGAGGAATGAGAGGCATATATACCTTGTTTCTCACTCAATGGGAGACACCGTTAATCAACCACATCTAATCGACTAAAAAGAGGAATATGGAACACGAACAAACCCCAAGAGGATCGTAAAAGGAATTCCATGTCCTCAAATGATTAAAACATAATTTTAATGAGTAAGAATGACCATGCCAATGAATACCACTAAAAATACGCATTATTGGACTCCTATATGAGGAATGGGAAACATATATACCTTATTTCTCATTCATTGGGAGACACCGTTAATCAACAACATCTAGTACACCAAAAAGAGGATTATGGAACTGTAATGAGTCCTAAGGGGATCACAAAAAGAATTGCATGTCCAAAAATATTAAAAACTGAATTTTAGTGGGTAAGAATGGCCATGACAATGAATACCATTAGAAATACGCATTATGGGAGTTTTTAACGAGGAATGGGAAGCGTATATAACTTGTTTCTCATTCATTGGGAGACATCGTTAATTAACCACATCTAGTAGACCAAAAAGACGAATATGGAACTCTAATGAGTACCATGAGTATCACAAAAGGGATTGCATGTCCTCAAATGCTTAGAACAGAATTTTAATGAGTAATATGGCCATGACAATGAAAACCACTGGAAATACGCCTTATGGGACTCCTAAATGAGGAATGGGAAGCATATATACCTTATTTCTCATTCATTGGGAGACACCGTTAATCAACTACATCTAGTAGACCAAAAAGAGGAATATGGAACTGTAATGAGTCCAATCAGCATCCTAAAAGGAATATCATGTCTTAAATGCCCAAAACAGACTTGTAATGAGTAAGAATGACAGTGACAATGAACAACACTAGAAATATGCATTATGGAACTCCAAAATGAGGAATAAGAAGCATATATACCTTGTTTCTCATTCATTGGGAGACACCGTTAATCAACAACATCTAGAAGACCAAAAAGAGCAATATGGAACTGTAATGAGTCCCATGAAGATCACAAAAACAATTGCATGTCCAGAAATACTTAAAACAGAATTTTAGTGGGTAAGAATTGCCATGACAATGAATATCATTAGAAATATGCATTATTGCACTCCTTAATGAGGAATCGGAAGCATATATAACTTGTATCTTATTCATTGGGAGACAGCATTAATCAACCACATCTAGTAGACCGAAAAGAGGAATATTGAACTCTAATGAGTACCATGAGGATCACAAAAGGAATTGCATGTCCTCAAATGCTTAAAACATAATTTTTAATGAGTAAGAATGACCATAACAATGCATACCACTGGAAATATGTATTATGGCACTCCTAAATGAGGAATGGGAAGCATATGTACCTTGTTTCTCATTTATTGGGAGACACCGTTAATCAACCACATCCAGTAGACCAAAAAGAGGAATATGGAACTTTAATGAGTCCAATGAGGATCACAAAAGGAATTGCATGTCTTAAATGCTTAAACAGGAATTTTAATGAGTAAGATGGGCTATGACAAAGAATACCACAAGAAATACGCATTATAGGACTCCTAAATGTGGAATGAAAACCATATATACCAAGTTTCTCATTTATTGGGTGTCACCGTTAATCCACCACATCTAGTTGGACCAAAAAGAGAAATATGGAATTGAAATGAGTCACAAGAGGATCACCAAATTAAATTCATGTCTTCAAATGCTTATAATAGAATTTTAATGAGTAGGAATGGTCATGAAAATGAATACCACTAGAAATACGCATTATGGGACTTCCAAATGAGGAATGAGAAGCATACATACCTTGTTTTCTCATTTATTAGGAGTCACCGTTAATCCACCACATCTAGTTGACCAAAATGAGAACTATGGAACTGAAATGAGTCACAAGACGATCATCAAATGAAATTCATGTCCTCAAATGCTTATACCTTGTTCCACATTCATTGGGAGATACCGTTAATCAGCCACATCTAGTAGACTAAAAAGAGGAAGCTGGAACTGGAATGAGCCCCAAAAGGATCGTAAAAGGAATTGCATGTCCTCAAATGCTTAAAACAGAATTTTAGTGGGTAAAAATGGCCATGACAATGAATACCATTAGAAATACGCATTATGTGACTCCTTAATGAGGAATGGGAATCATATATAACTTGTTTCTCATTCATTGGAAGACACCGTTAATCAACCACATCTAGTAGACCAAAAAGAGGAGTATGAAACTATTATGAGTCCAATGAGCATCACAAAAGGAATTGCATGTCCTCAAATGCTTAAAACCGAATTTTAATGAGGAAGAATGGCAACGACAATAAATACCACTAGAAATACGCATTATGGGACTCCTAAATGAGGAATGGGAAGTATATATACCTAATTTCTCATTCATTGGGAGACACCGTTAATCAACCACATCTAGTACACCAAAAAGAGGAATATGGAACTCTAATGAGGACCATGAGGATCGCAAAAGGAATTGCATGTCCTCAAATGCTTAAAACAGAATTTTAATGAGTAAGAATTGCCATAACAATGAATACCACTTGAAATAGGCATTATGGGACTCCTAAATGAGGAATGGGAAAAATATATACCTTGTTTCTCATTCATTGAGAGACACCGTTAATCAACCACATCTATTAGACCAAAAAGACGAATGTGGAACTCTAATGAGTACCATGAGGATCACAAAAGGAATTGCATGTCCTCAAATGCTTAAAACAAAATATTAATGAGTAAAAATTGCCAAGAAAATGAAAACCACTGGAAATACGCCTTATGAGACTCCTAAATGAGGAATGGGAAGCATACATACCTTTTTCTCACTTATTAGGAGACACCGTTAATCAACCACATCTTGTAGACCAAAAAGAGGAATATGGAACTGTAATGAGTCCCATGAGGATCATAAATGGAATATCATGTCTTAAATGCTTAAAACAGACTTTTAATGAGTAAGAATGACCGTGACAATGAATAACACTAGAAATACGCATTATGGGACTCCAAAATGAGGAATGAGAAACATATATACCTTGTTTCTCATTCATTGGGAAACACTGTTAATCAACAACATCTAGTAGACCAAAGAGAGCAATATGGAACTGTAATGAGTCCCATGAGGATCACAAAAACAATTGTATGTCCACAAATAATTAAAACAGAATTTTAGTGGGTAAAAATGGCCATGACAATGAATACCATTAGAAATACGCATTATGTGACTCCTTAATGAGGAATGGGAATCATATATAACTTGTTTCTCATTCATTGGAAGACACCGTTAATCAACCACATCTAGTAGACCAAAAAGAGGAGTATGAAACTATTATGAGTCCAATGAGCATCACAAAAGGAATTGCATGTCCTCAAATGCTTAAAACCGAATTTTAATGAGGAAGAATGGCAACGACAATAAATACCACTAGAAATACGCATTATGGGACTCCTAAATGAGGAATGGGAAGTATATATACCTAATTTCTCATTCATTGGGGAGACACCGTTAATCAACCACATCTAGTACACCAAAAAGAGGAATATGGAACTCTAATGAGGACCATGAGGATCGCAAAAGGAATTGCATGTCCTCAAATGCTTAAAACAGAATTTTAATGAGTAAGAATTGCCATAACAATGAATACCACTTGAAATAGGCATTATGGGACTCCTAAATGAGGAATGGGAAAAATATATACCTTGTTTCTCATTCATTGAGAGACACCGTTAATCAACCACATCTATTAGACCAAAAAGACGAATGTGGAACTCTAATGAGTACCATAAGGATCACAAAAGGAATTGCATGTCCTCAAATGCTTAAAACAAAAATTAATGAGTAAAAATGGCCATGAAAATGAAAACCACTGGAAATACGCCTTATAAGACTCCTAAATGAGGAATGGGAAGCATATACCTTTTTTCTCACTTATTAGGAGACACCGTTAATCAACCACATCTAGTAGACCAAAAAGAGGAATATGGAACTGTAATGAGTCCCATGAGGATCATAAATGGAATATCATGTCTTAAATGCTTAAAACAGACTTTTAATTAGTAGGAATGACCGTGACATGAATACACTAGAAATACGCATTATGGGAATCCAAAATGAGGAATGAGAAACATATATACCTTGTTTCTCATTCATTGGGAAACACTGTTAATCAACAACATCTAGTAGACCAAAGAGAGCAATATGGAACTGTAATGAGTCCATGAGGATCACAAAAACAATTGTATGTCCACAAATACTTAAAAACAGAATTTTAGTGGTAAGAATGGTGATGACAATGAATATAATTAGAAATACGCATTATTGGACTCCTTAATGAGGAATGGGAAGCATACATAACTTGTTTCTCATTCATTGGGAGACACCGTTAATCAACCACATCTAGTAGCCGAAAGAGGAATATTGAACTCTAATTAGTACCATGAGGATCACAAAAGGAATTGCATGTCCTCAAATGCTTAAAACAGAATTTTAATGAGTAAAAGGGCTATGACAATTAATACCACTAGAAATACGCATTATAGGACTCCTAAATGAAGAGTGAGAAGCATATATTCCTTGTTTCTCATTCATTGGGAGACATCGTTAATCAACCCATCAAGTAGACTGAAAAGAGGACTATGGAACTGAAATGAGTCGCGTGAGGATCATTAAAGTAATTTCATTTCCTCAAATACTTATAAGAGAAACTTTAATGAGTAAGAATGGTCATGACAATGAATACCACTAGAAATACGTATTATGGGACTTCCAAAT
>FNXX01000104.1:0-47793 GCA_900108845.1 Iljinskaea planisiliqua | reverse complement strand
GTGGTGTTTGGGGCCGTGGAATGGAGCTCGTTGATTTCATTGTCCTCAGTTCCACGGTGTTAACTTCTTCTGAGTCTCCTTCTCCTTATTCTTCTTCTTCGTTCTCATCGCCATCATTGTGAGATGACGATCCCTTCAGCTTAGCAGTAAGACTTTTGACTCCTTTCATTCCCTTCACCAATCGCTTGATAGTGCGATATTGCCATTTATTCCACCTTTGGAGGAGATCAATGTGCTGATTTGCCTTTTTAACTCCCTTGGGTGCTTGGTGAGAAGTAGTACCTTTCGGCACAGTATATGTGGTTACCAAACTCATCGGTTGGTGGCACTTCTTTTGCTTCGGCTTCTCGCTCACTCTGATCTTTCCCCTATTCTATCTGTTTAGGTTCTTGGATGCTGGCTCCATAAGGGAAGTGGTGCTCCACCTCGGGCTCAAAGTTCAAGTTGGTGGCGTCTCTAACCGTGGTAAGGCTTACATTGGAAAGGAAGAACAGGGCTCCCATGTTGTTCCACATGTAAATGCGGTACTCGTACCTATTTGTTAAGCTGTCTTCCAAGGTATTGCATTTTCTTCAGATAAGGAATGTCCAATGAAACAATTACGTGAGTGGCCTCCTCCGTTTCTATGTTTGTCCTCAGATGATGGCAGTAACTACCCCTCCGCAGCCTACGAAAGGCTTTTCATTCGAGTTGGACCTCACCGCAGCCTTACATCTCAACAGTTCCATAAGGAGAACCATAATCAAACCGGTGCTTTTCCCACTACCCTTCAGTTCTGTACCATCCTTAGCCATTCTCAAAAGACCCACCATCCCACCATCCCATCACCAATCATTTCCCTTTCCTTAAGGTTCATAGTGCTTGATTCCTTTCAACCAATGAAAGTGTGAGAAATAGCTTTGTGCACATACCTCAAACCGGGGTGTCTGATTTTGGTTCTTTTCATCACACCGGGCTTCTATTTCCCACTCCGATGGTGTCTCAAAGTGCGCTCATCTCTGCCTTTGGTATATTTGGGCTATCCCCTCTCATCAAACCGCTGCGGAACCCAAAGATGTTCTCGAGGTTGATGGAGCACATCTTGTAGTGGTGGCTCCCATATTTGAACCTGATGTGGCCATCTCCATCTCGTTTTTTCCATGGGCATAGAACTTCACATCTTGGGTTGCAAGGAATTGGAAAGTGGCTTCGTCCTGAGAGGGGTAGGCGGTGTCCATAAACTTTTTCAGACCCATCTTGTGGAACAGGATTTAGCAGTCATTGAGGATGCTGAGTTCCTGCATTGTCTTCTCGTGGGGGTAGCGAGAAGCTATGAACTCCATTAGGTCGTAGGCTGCCGTCATATCTTTCAAAGTTATCTTATGTTCACCATCTCCTTGCGAGGAGCTTCCAACCTTTTTCTTTCCCTAACGCTTGTCCGCTCTCTCGTTTGGGCTTGATCAGCCTAAACCTCATCTAGTCGCGGAAACTATCCTTGATAGCTGGTTAATTCGGTTTGAGGAAGAAAGCTTCGAAGAGAAATTTGCTAAAGCTGGATTTCCCTTGAAGTTCTTAGAACAAACGAAAGAAACGGGAGAGAGGGTTGCTCTTTTAAGAGTAAAGGTCAAAAGGAGACATAAAATTCGAATGACATGTTTTTGTTTATAAAGAGGTGAGGGGACAAGTAGGGTAAACAACGTTGGCCGAGAAATCTGGCTCACCCCAAGTACAGAATTCTTATTCGTTGGTGCAGACAAGTGGGCTCCAAAGAAGGCTTTTTATCAAGCTTTCAATTGTTTTACCCATTTACCTTTTCGTGCTTAAAATAGGATGAACCCATTGTGGCTGCCTGATGTGATAAGAATGGTGTTGCCCAATTAAGCATACGTTGCGAGTCTCGATGGTCCTCGTTCGGGTATCGTCACCCAATACGTGATGTTCGTTCATTTCTCCGAGCTAGGCTCGATACGACTAACATCGGGTTCGAGTGTCAGAAGACAACGGGGCCATCCTATTGCAAGTTGCCTGTTGTGCACCAATTTGGATCTGCACACTAGCACTCTTCATACCTAGTGGAAATTCCTCAAAACATCTTATGAAACCTATAAATATGCACTAATCTTTACAAGGATAAGCTTGGGGTGCCTCCTAAGAACGCTTGTTTTAAGGGACTAAGCTTAACTTTGTCATTGCTTCATTTTCAAGTAAGATATGGGGTACGTACACCCCTTGATCCTATAAGAGGATACTCAACCTTTTCAATCGTCGAAATGAAGCTAGGTAGGGATTTTTGGAGAGCTTCCTATTGCTTATCACATTCCCTTGTTCATAGCTCAATACAGTTTTTTTCTTAACCTTGAGGTAAGCAAGTGGGTTAGCCTTCCCCTTGCATCTGTATTTGAATACCGGTTCTCCATGAATTGAAAACATGAGTTTGAGAACAATACCTTTTATGGACTCATTAAGTTAGGGTCCTTGTTCCTCGGTCTTCACACAAAAAATTTCCTTGACCGGCTCCTTGGTTGTTTCCTCGAATCGGTTATTTAGGCAGACAAAATCATAACTCTCCCCATCATAACAGATTACCAGGGAAGGGTCTCTCTTCTCTTGTGTGCGATCTACAAATCTCAAGGAGTTAGCATCGTCCTGGTTATCCTCGTTGCGGCTGCTAGTTGTGAACCAAGAAGTCCGATGGGAACAAAAAGTTTTCAAACTTGAGTTGAATATCTTCACGAATACCTAAGATTCTCCTTACACTCCGATCAGTTAGGGCTAATGCTCTGTTGCTCTCCTGAAAGCTATTGTAGTCGAGACGCATAGCGATGGATAAGAACATTAGGTTAATGCTTTCTTCAAGGTCGCATAGACTTTCTTTGAACTGGATGTTTCCCACCTTCCAAAGAAGGTTGAAAGAGCCGGGGTCTCTAAGTTTTTTCACTACAAAGGGTTCCTCTTTAGAGCCTCCCCCGAGCTCTGACATGTTTCTCCCAGTGGCTGCGCTTGCTTCAGCATAGAGTTGGGCGTTGAGGGTCAAATGGAATGTCGGGACTTCATTATCCTTGGCAATGCTGGTGCATTGATCTTCTACCAAATGTAGGGTCCTTATTATTCGACTCCTTCTCTTCTAATGTCAGCTCTATTTTCCTATGCAGGTGATGTATAGGCGGTAAACTTGAGCTCTGTTTCTTTGAAACAATGCTTCGGGAGTTGGCATAACCTGAGCTGTGTTTTGCTTAAATCTCTCTCCCCCCCCCCACTTGAAACCTTGATCTCCTCATCGATTTGTGTGTGCGGTGTAAGCCGAAGGGTGGAGTGCTGCTCATGTGTGTTATGGAAGTTGACCATTTGGCAATACTCCTTGGGGTTCATGACTGCTTTTCATGGAAGGTTTCTTGGCTGCGAGGAAGATGTTATGCCCTTGTTATTTTCGAGAGTTTTAACCCCCTCAGCCAGATCATTTATTTTCCCTGTGGGCTCAGTGTTTAGCCCATCTATCTTGGTATGGAGATCGGTAAAGTTCTTGAGCATATCTGTTTTGATGTGTGTTTGCCTTTGAAGGAGTTTTTTAATGTCTTGTAAGTCGAAGCCTTGCTGCTGCAGTTGAGTAGCTTGTGGTTGCTGGAAACTCGGAGGGATGAAAGCTTGTTGTCGCAGATGGAAATAGACTTGTAAAGGGTTGTGTGGGGTAAACCCTTTTTGGTTGTTGTAATTAATGAATGACTTTTGACCATCAACTTGTTGATGGGTATATTTGGTCTTGAGGGTTAGAAATATTTGGGTTACAGTTTGATAAGTTTTGATTGGGTCGTCAATTGTTGTATCCTCCTTGTACATTAACATACTGCATCTCTTTGCCCTCCTGCGGCTGCATCAGTTCACCAACATAATGGATTTTTTTTGAGTGGTTTGACCAAATAGCAGTTTATCAAGATTATCATATAGCTCCTTTATGTGCTTGTTTGAGTCCACTTCATCAGTTGTGCTGCGGTTGGATCGGTCGTAATCTTCATTGTATGTAGAGTCACTTTATGCAAGATTCTCTAACAATTCTAAGCCTTCTTCGACATCCTTGACGAGAAAATTACCATTGCTTGTAGTATCCAAAAGAATTCTGATCTTAGGAAAGACACCACAGTAGAGGGTGCTAAGCAGTCAGTCCTGAGTGAATCCATGGTGAGGGCACTGCATGGTGTATCCCTTGAAACGTTCCCAAGCTTCTCCAAAGGTTTCGTTAGCTTTTGAGTGAATCTGCTGATCTCATTTCGAAGTCTTGCAGTGCGCGTTGTAGATAAAAACTATGTGAAGAATGCCTTCTTGAAATTGGTCCATGAAATAATGCATCCTTGACGTAAAGCCTTTTCCCAAGTGTGGGCTTTGTCGCCCAAAGAGCAAGGGAACAGTCGAAGCTTGAAACCATCTTCACTGACTCCGTATGCCATGGCGCAAATGGGGTCAAAGTTTTCCAAGTGATCAAGAGGGTCTTCAAGTGGTAGGCCGAAGAATTGGTTCCCTTGAACAATGGAAATGAGGCCACTCTTGATCTCGAAGTTATTGTAGGCAATCGGAGGTAGTTGAATGAAATGACGGTTAGTAGCTGTATACGGTGCATAGTCGGATCCAAGCTGATGAGCCCTTCGAAGATTGTGGTTCGCAGCAGCATTTGCTTGAGGTTGTGCACCGGCCTCCTGTGGTCGTGCAACGGGCTCTGCCCGTTGTGGTGGTGTGGGGACTCGTTGAGGATGTGAGTTGGGGAGTTCCTCAACATTCCAGAGAGGTTCTTCGATGTTTGGTGAGGGTTTGATCGAATCATTCATGGTGCCGGTGTTGGGTTTGTTCCTTTTCTTCTAGAGGATTGTCGTAACGACCATTCAAGCTTTTCAAATTCTAAGAATGGTGGTAAGAGATGTTGATTACCGTAAGATCTGAGGTTCATTCAAGACCTACATTCAAAAAAATCACAAAAGCAAAGATGGAACTTTGTTAAAGAAAGGTACAGGTCTGTCCTTTAGATGGTTAGGAACCAAAATAATCAATCTTTATTCCCTAATGGAAATGGAGCCAATTGATATATCCTTTATTTAAGGCTGTCTCATCAGAAGCACGTCTTGAAGGCCTGCACGAAGGAAAAATGAGACTTGGTGGGAAAGTACCGCCTTCTCATGTATAAGGCCAAAGATTTCCTTGCCAAGTTGGTCAAGGCCAAGAAAGACGAGATGCGTCTGGCTTAGTTTGCTGGGAACTTGGATTTGCTCGATGACCTCGAGGGAGGTTCGACCATTCTTGAGGAGAGAGTTAGGGTGAAAGGATGAGAAGCTGATCTTGCTAGCAAGGTGGGCTACTTCCACCATGTAAAGAGGATAGTTTTGCTGGAGAGCTAGTGGTTTCTCCTTCTTCTCTGTATGTGTCGGAGTGCACACTTGGAGAGAACCCAGTTGGGGACGAGGCTTCGGAGGCGGAAGTGGTGAACTTCAGTGGTACTAGCCACGGCGCTGCCCCCTTGGAGAAGTGTTTTGGCGCTGATTCCGATTAGGATAATCAAGCCTGTTTTTCTTTGTGATTTGTACTTCTGTTGCCTTCTTTGAATCCTTTGGTATGTCAAGCCTTCGGGATTTTCGGCATCTGAATAATCCTTTGGTTCTTGTTTGTCTTGGATTTTCCCATTGTCTAGATGTCGAACGTGAGTTTCGAAAGTTCTAAAGGGAATGCTTTGCCGGGCACTCCGATCTTTGGACCAGCGTATTATCGACGATACATTTTGGGTTTGAGTGGTTATTAAATTAGTGTTTGGAGATATTCTTGGGGTTTCAAAGTCGTCGGTGTTTTTGACCTTTGCGCTCCTTTCTATGGTGATACACATTTATAATCTCATACCAGTTTGGTTTTGTGTTCGCGAGATGTGATCGTACCAATGTACCTAGGGCGGTGTTTACTGCATTTGCGAGCTTATTTCACGGTTTATGCTCTAGAGTATCCCCGATCTACGAAACGCACATGAAGATAAGCTAGATCGAATATCGTTTAGACCCTTCGGATATTAGTCAGGAAATTTATATAGTTCACTACTTTATCAGTCTATGGATGTCGAACGAACCATGGTTAAAGTCTTTGCTTGGACTATATCTGTCTTGTTATGGCCAGCAACATACAAGTTTTTGAAAACTCAACAAAGTTGTGCTCTTCATTTCTTGGGTCGGAAACTCGAGAGAGTTGTGCAGGAGTATAGTTATATACAGTCCCACTCCAGCATGGACCGGAAGTAGGATCCTCCCATCCGTTGTGGTCACTTCGCCAGTGAATCCGGTCAGTGATCACGGGTTGGGCTTGACGTCTGATAAGTTAATGCCCATTCTACGGAGTGTTTCCCGGAATATCATGTCTAAAGAGCTTCCTGTGTCAATCAAAACCCTGGACACGTTACAGTCATGGATGTCCAGCTTTACGACTAGAGGGTCATCATGAGGTTGGTCGAGTTCTTCGGAAAAACTGATTAGATTGTCGTCCAGAGAGATCGGTTCCGGTGTGTTGAAATCCAGCCTAGGAATGACTCTTTACTAGTATATTTTGATAGGCTCCACTTAGAAGCTACTAGCTTCATAGAAGGAATGTTATGGATCGAAGGGACCGTCAAGGGTTGCGGAATGCCCTTGGTATACCAAACTCAATGGATTTCGGCTCGATAATTCCGGCTCGAGCATTCGCCGTTTCTTGCCTACTTGGTCGGAAAATAACATCCCTCGGTTGAGTGATATGATAATTTGGTCAAGACTCTAGTCGTAGCTCTATTACGGGTCTTGCCGGGTCAAAGTGGTACACGGCACGGTTAGCCGTGTTGGTTCCCCAGGAAACCTCCAGTTCCCTGTGCTCCTTAGTGGTCCATGGTCCAGTCACCTGCCATGGTCTGAGCTGCTCCTCATCTCCGGATCCGTCTGTGCCTCAATGGTCTGGAAAGTTGCCCTGGTTTCTATGATTCCCCTCTTCTTAAAATGGATTTGTCCACAAATCTAAAACATCTGAAACAAAAGTAGAAAGGTCGGACACATTAAAGCTCGGAGAAGCATCATATCTACCTTAAATATCCGGCTGGTAAGCATTGTCATGCATCATATTGACAACTCAAAATGGCCCATCAATTAGGGGCATTAACTTAGATTTCCTTTCCTCTGCAAACCGTTCCTTCCGAAGGTGAATCTAAACAAGATCTCCAGATTAAAAAACCACCTTACAACTGCCCTTGTTGGCGTACTTCTTGTACTGTTTGATATTGGCCTCGATATTGGGCTGTACCTTCTTATGCGCCTGCTTGATATGTTATGCTTTCTTTTTGCCATCTAAACTGACCTTTTCACTCATAGGCAAATGAATTAGATCGGGAGGGTACAGTGGGTTAAAGCCGCAAAAACCTCAAATGGTGAATGCAAAGTAGCAGAATACATATAATGATTATAAACGAATTCGACATGTGGTAAACATTCCTCCCACGTCTTAAGGTTTTTCGTAACAAGAGTCCTAATCAAGGCAGACAATGTCCAATTAACTACTGCGGTTTATCCATCGGTTTGAGGGTGACAAGTGGTTGAGAATCGAAGCCTAGTTCCTAACTTGGTCCATAAGGTTTTCCAGAAGTAGCTTAGAATTGTACATCTTGATATGAAACTATGGTCCTGGGCATACCATGTAATCTTACCACTTCCCTACAGAATAGATCCGCAACTTAAGATGAATCATTGGTTTTCAAACAAGCAAAACAATGGGACATCTTAGATAACCTATCTACCAGAACAAATGTAGAATCTTTCCCGATTCTAGACTTAACCCATAAAAAAAAAGTCCATTGACAAGTTAGTCCACGGATGAGAAGGGATAGAAAGGGGCGAGTACAAACCTTGAGTTTGTGCCTTAAACTTTGCCTCCTTGTAAATGACTCACCGGTTACAAATCCGTGCCACATCTTTCTTCAAGGTTGGCCAATGGAAATGATCGTGAAGCACCTAAGTGTCTTAACAAATCCGAAGGGCCCCATCAGGCCCAACTGTGAGCATCCCTGACAAACATCTCCCTAAAAGAACAGTGAGGTACACAAAGCTGATTATTATAAAACAGAAATCCTTCTAGCCTAAAGTTCTTGCCATTAGGATGCTTAGAACTAGCCAAGAAAACGATGGAAACCGGAACCATCCTACCAACCAGGATGGTACGGACGAGGATGGGCAGCATGGATCGGGACAGGACCATGATGATTTCAGCTTCAAAGCAGCAAATGGAGATCATTCATTTGACCAAGTGCACATGAGGAGCATTACCCGACTTGTCTACTTTTGGAGCTTCAAAGCAGCACATGTTGGAATTGGAGATGGTCAAGAGAACCAAGTTGTTGATCAAGTGACCATTACCCGGCTAGGCTACTATTGGAGCCAAAGATGGAACTGTATGATTCCAACTTCTTTTCAAGCAACCAAGGAAATTTTCCTCGTCTAAGTGTGTGTGAGGAACAATCTGGTCGTACCAAGCAACACTTGGTTAATGCTGGAACAAGAGATGGTTGGAGATGCCTTGTTCTCGGTCATACGAAACCATGGAAGCTACCCAATCAGTGGAGTGGATTTCTAGTTATTCTTGGAGAGCTAAGGCCATATTCTGATCGGCCTAAATCAAGTCGACAAGCTAAATGGATCAAGAAAGCTTATGGCCAAGCTTTTAATCACGAGACCCAGAGGAATGAGTTTTGGCCATTTTAGAAAGCAATACAAGATCAGCTTGTTTCTGATGGAAGTGCAATTTGACCAGGCCTTAGACTACTTGTTATTCGGCTCAATTCCATCAAGACAAGACCAAGGGAGTGCCAGAAGTAGTCAAAGGCGTGTGAAGGCCAATGGACATTTAAAGTAGTCAAAAGTCAAAGTCTTTATCCTATTTTCAATCCACCTTGTTTTCCCAACATTTTTTGTAGTTTTTACCAATTGTAAAACCTATAAATAAGGCTTGTATGCCATAATAATAATTAGACTTCTTTTGATTTTTAAATGTTGTGTTTTTAGAGAGTGATTCTCTTTGTTCCTTGTGAATACTTTTCATTGCTTGGTTAAGGGTTACCTCCAAACAACAACCTCCTCTTTGGTGTCTTTTTGCGTCATATCCTCAGCGAAGTTGGAGTGAGAGTACTAAGGGCCTTCTGCATCCCTTAATTGTTCCATTTGATCCATCTCTTGATCCGTGTTCTAGTAGCCTCCGGAACAAGCCCATCCAAGTATCAATACCATCAAGGAGTGTAATCGATCCTAAGGATCCATCAGAAAGGTTCCCTGAAATCGAAATCAGCTTCATGCAAGTCCTTGATAAATTCGGATCCTAAAAGCTTTGTCCCAAGGGAAGTAAGAAGTACTTACCAAATATATTCTCCTTACATTGTTTGCACTTTATGACATAGGGAAATGTCTCTATGAACTCCACCCAACGAGCATGTCTCTTGTTCAGCTTATGTTGCCCTTTGAGGTGTTTGACTGACTCATAATCCATGTGGATCACAAACTGTTTGGGCCAAAGATAATGCTGCCACGTTTGAAGTGCCCTCACCAAAGCATAAAGTTTCTTGTCATAGGTGGGATAGTTGAGAGTAGCACCTCCTAGTTTTTCACTGAAGTATGCGATGAGTTTTTCTTCCTGCATCAAGACAACACCAATACCAACTCCTGAGGCATCTCATTCTGACTAAACGAGCTTAAGTCAACTTCCCTTTCAACTATTGGAAGGCATCGTCCTGAGCTTGTTCCCATTTCAATTCAACAGTCCTTTTAATTACTTCAGTGACAGGAGCGGCGACTGAACTGAAGTCACAAACAAATCTCTTATAGAATCCGGTTAAGCCGTAGAAGCTCCTGACCTCTCCAACCATGTTTGGAGTAGGCTAATCCTTGATTGCCTTGACCTTCTCCTCGTCCACACGGATGCCATCTGCACCTACAACAAAACCCAAAAATGCCACGTGATCCATTCCAAAGTTACATTTCTTTTAATTGGCATACAACTGTTCCTTCCTAAGTACTTCTAGAACCCTTTATAAATGTTTCACATGATCTTGCAAAGTTCGGCTATTAACAAGAATGTCATCTAAATAAACAACAACAAACTCGCCTATAAAAGTTATAAGCACAAGGTACATCATCAACCTCATAAGAGTACCAGAAGAGCTAGTCAAACCAAACTGCATAACAAGCCATTCATACAAACCATGCAATGTTTTGAATGACGTTTTCTACTTATCCCCTTCTTTCATTCTAATATAATGGTAACTGCTTTTGAGATCTATCTTAGGGAAGATTTTTGACGCATGCAGTCATCTAACATATCATCTAAGCGAGGGATGGGATGGCAGTACTTATCTGTTATGTTGTTGATGGGTCGGCAGTCAAAACACATTCTCCATGTTCCGTCTTTCTTTGGTACAACCAGGACCGGAACCGCACATGGGCTTAGACTCTCTCCGATGTAGCCCTTTTCCAATAGCTCATTGACCTGCCTTCAAAGTTCATTGGTCTCAACAGGGTTGGTCCTATAAGCTGGACAGTTCGGTAAGGAAGCACATGGTACCAAATCGATTTGGTCTTTGATCCCACAGATTCGTAGTAATCCACTAGAGTTCTCTTCGGGAATACATCTCTAAACCTGTGCATCAAAGACTCAAGTTCACTCGGAAACTCCGGTGCTGGGCTTGAAGCCATTAGTGATTCCTTAAAAACAAGTAAAATCATATCCGAACGAGAATTCAAAGATTTTCTTACCCCACTTGCCTTGATGAGACAGTTTTTTTTCTTGACCGGCTTCTTGGCATCCACTTCAAGCTGCTCTTGTTCTCAGTTCTTTTTAAGTTGAACCTGGTCTTGATGAACTTCCATTGGAGACATAGGCATCAATGTAATTTTATTTCCCATGTGATTTCCCAAGTGTGGCTTGACTTACAATCGAAGTTTCCTGACAAGGGTCTCACTAGCCACATTAATACAACTATCTATAATGACACTACATACCATGTCTTGAATGAGACAGAATGAAAGAGATTCTCCCTTTGTTATTTCTCTTCTGGTTTGGCTTGTATACTTAGCGACCTTCTTTTCACCAGAACCTTTTCTTGAGTTCGATAATGAACTGCCTCTTCTTCTTCATCAAAGATCAGTCGTGTATCCTCCATCTCCTCCTCGGACTTTACCTCACCATTTTCCATAAAGATCATCTTTTTTTGGTTCGGACATCAGTTGGCATAGTGTTATAGACCTTGATACCTTAAGCATCCAGTGTTCCTTGCCCGGTTCCTTGACTCTACTACCTTTCCTTTATTAAAACAAGGAGGAGAATTAGTCTTAAAATCGGTATTGGCAGGACATAAGACTTGCCTTTGTCTTGGTAACTAAGTTTGGACATGGGGGTGTATGCTGGTTTAGAGTATCCCCTCCTCTTGAGTTGCTGCTCAATCAATATCTCCTTGTGGAGCAGTTCTTTCAGACTCTCATACTCTTGTAGTTCCATCCGGTCTTTGTTATCACAGCTGAGTCCGGCTAAGAACTGCACCTAGGTAGCCTCCAAAGACTCGTCTACATCAGCTTTGGTCATGAGTGTTTCGAAGTCCTAGAAATATGCTCCACGCTTCTTGTTCCTTTGTTGAAACGCCTCAGCTTTTGATGCAGTTCCCGATGGTAGTGTCCAGGCACGAATTGTTTCCTCATTAAGATCGTGAGCTCATCCCAATAACAGATTGGTCGTCCTCGTGTCCTTCTCCTGTTAGTCACAAGCTGATCATACCAGTTAATAGCATAACCATTAAACCCGGTAGCACCTAACCTAAACCTTTTCATGTTTCAAACCACCAATACCATCATCTGGTCACCGTGAGAAGGGATAAACTTCAACTCTGTCCCTTGCGGTCCGAACATGTCTGCTGACCGATCGTTCTTCCTATTCATACTCCTATTCTTCTTCTTGCTCCTCCTAAGACCTATGTGTTCTAGTCTGGCTGCGGTTCTTCTTTCGAGCATTCTTAGATTGTATTTGTTGATCTTCTTGAATCTTGTCAACTCTAGTGTGCATCTCCTCTAAACCTGCATTAAGGAAACATTTTATCTCATAGGTTAGTGCTTTCATTTGGAGCCTTGACATTCCAGCCCTTGAGTCTTTTCGTTGGTCTTCTTCACTGCTCATTGGAATTCCCTGAAAAACACTCAACAAACAGATTAGGCAATTAAAAACACCCTCACTCTCAAGTGTTTGTCTCACCAATCAAGCGTTTGATTTATCACTCAGATTTTTTTCTCAATGTTGTTAGCATTGGTCAGGTGAACATGCCAGCTGACCTGATGATTTGCCCGGTGAAGCATTACGATGTGATACTCGGAATGGATTGGCTTGGGAAGTACAGGGCAACTCTGGAATGGCATAGAGGCCGAGTGGTGTTTGAGACCGAGAATGGGAAATTGGTTTACCAGGGAATTAGACCGACCCATGGGAGTTTGATTGTCTCGGCAATCCAAGTAGAGCGGATGATGAAGAAGGGGTGTGAAGCGTATCTGGCTGTGATCACTACAGTGGAAGATGGGCCAAAGGCTGAGCTTAGTGAGATTCTGGTCGTAAGGGAATTCGAGGATGTGTTTCAGTCATTGACTGGATTACCCATCTTAGCTTCTGATGAAGTTCTCTCAAGTAATGACTGGGAACAAATTGCTTCCTCAAGAGGGTGAGAAGCTCATCCCAGTCCACCAATGGCTCGTCTCCTTGCCTCCTCCTGTTTGTCACAAATTGGTCCCACCAGTTTAGTGCATAACCATAAAATTCAGTGGCAGCTAGACTTACCTTTTTACGGTCTGAAATTTTTTGACAATCAAACACAAGTTCAGTCTTCCTTTCCAGCTCAAGAAAGGCATCCGGAACATTTTTGCCATGGAATGAAGGAATTTTGAGCTTCAGTCCAAACGTCTGGCCTCTATAGCAAAAGGATTATTAGCTTCTCTCCCACGTATTGGTTGTCTCCTAGCGGGTCTCCATTGGCTGTGTTCAGAAGAAGATCCACCATCATCCTCTTGATCCGTCCTTGCTTGAGTTCTGGTCCTTCTTCTAAGTGTGGCTGCCTGTCCAGTTTGTTGATCCAGTAGTATCCTATCAATCCGTGCATGCAAATCTTCCATACATGTGGTCATATAACGCTTATGCTCACTAGTTAATGCCCTCATTTGAATACTAGATAAACCGGCACCAACTCCTTCCTCTTGCTCTTCCATGCTTGCCCTGATCTTACTTATCAAACAAGTAAGAAGATGACAACTCTCTCTCTCTCACAAACTTGGTTTTCCTCACAAGTGTTTCGCTCAACAAAAATTCACTCCGATGTTCTAGGTAAGCAATCCGATCAAATCCAATGCTTCACTACCCAAATCACCCAAAGAAAATATAAAAGGTTAAGAGTTTATTTAGTTTTGGAATCCGACTTAACCTCCTCCAGGCCGGCTTTCCCCTAAGGCAACTGGATTTCTCTTCAGCCACCCCAACCGGTTTTCTCCTCAGTTAATAATACTACTTTTTTTAATATGATCAATACATTAAAAGGGGTAAGATAGTGGCCCAGATTCTAGATAGATAGAGAGAAGAAGTGTTTCGGAATTTATAGATGATGATAAGGTGAGAAGATGATAATACCCTTTCAAATGTGCTCTCATACAACTTGCCCAAGAATGGCACTTGAATATTGGTTTTCTTAAAATTGGATATGAACAAAGATGTGGATGAACACTTCAAGGAGCTGGGTGGATCGATTTGGACCGTCAGAAGATGTGGAAGTTTCCTAGTATTCCAACCCTTGGCCAACCTTGGATATGACTCACCAAGACGCTGGATCAGGGGGTGTTGAGTGGATGTGACACACCAAACAACAGATTGTTCACAAAGAACAGAAGAGAATATAAATTCTCGAAAAGAAAATTCCAAGAGAAAAATGATCAAAAGTTTTTTACAAAATCATACCAAATATAAATAAATAGAAAACTAAGTTAAAGAAACTTGATTGTGGTCCAGAAAACTAAGCATAGGTTCTAGCAATGCATTAATCAAGTTTGGACGAAAAGACCTCTTCGACTAATCGGCCAAACAGTCGTGGTCGTGTCCGACGACCTGGATCACGGTCGTGAAGGCTGTCTCGGACGAAGGCTCTCGGTCGCAAGAGAGGTTAACAAGGATGATTCCCAAGTTGGTCCTGAGTTGATCAGCTTGCTCTCGGGTGAGTGTTCCACACGGTAGGTCCACCGGTCAAGAAAGGACGACCCTCGACCAATTACAAGGTCTGAATGGACCAAGGCAATATGGCCACGACCCAAAGCTTGAGAATGCCCTCTTGGTCGAAGCCCTTCACGGCTAGGTAGAGGAATTGTCACTTCCAGTTGAGTTTCCAACCTTAGTTCGCTTCCCGGTCATGTTGTATTGATACGGATCCCAGTCCGGCCGTGGGGCCTTGTCCTGCGGTCGATAGTAGGGTCTCCTAGGACAACCTCCATCCTGGTTTCCTCATCTTCAGTCCGCGGGTCCGTCCTGGTCCATGACCGTATCAGCCTCAAATTGCTGAATCACTGTTCAAATCCGGATCATCTGCTCAGCTTGTTGCTCTAAGAGCGTGGTCATCGTCGTCTTCAACTAGGCTAAGGAAGCCACTACTTCTCCGGGATCGTCCGCTCCGTCCGTATGGTTGCTGGCTCCGTTGCTTCCTTTGTCTCCAGACATTGCACTCGTTCTCATATCCTCTTGCTCATTAGATTTAAAATATTTTCCGTCCGCGCAGATGCTGTCTTGGGGTCAAAACCCACCCCTCGGGATTTGTAAGACGAAGAATCTAAGTACTGACGCGAAGGACTAGTTTCAAGATATGAGAACATCAAGGTAGGTCACCAGTCCTCCTTGCGGAACGTGGCGACCTGGTCCCGAAAAGAGGCAAGTCGCCCGTCCGTCTTACGGAACATGGCACCTGGTTCTTGAAAAGAGCCAGGCCTCCCGTCCATCTTACGGAATATGGAAATCTGGTCCCGAAGAGAGGCCGGTCACGCGTCCTTCTTACGGAACATTGCAACCTGGTTCTTAAAAAGAGGCAGGTTCCCCGTCGGTCTAACGGAACAAGGCGACCTGGTCCCGAAGAGAGGCAGGTCGCCCGTTCATCTTACGAAACATGGCAACCTGATCCTTAAAAAGAGGTGGGTCACTATTCCGTCTTACTGAGCGTGGTGACGTGGTCCCGGGAAGAGGCTGGTCGCCAGTCTGTCTTGTCTTGGATGAGACAGAATGGAAGAGATTCTCCCTTTGTTCTTTCTCTACTGGTGTGGCTTGTACACTTAGTGACCTTCTTGCCACTAGAAGCTTTCCCTGTGTTGGATAATTAACCGCCTCCTTCTTCATCAAAGATCGGTCCTGTATCCTCCTTCTCCTCCTCGGAATTTACCTCTCCATTTTCCATAAGGATCATGATTTTTTTTTTCAGACATCTGTCGGCATAGTGTCCTAAACCTTGATACCTGAAACAACCAATGTCTCTTGCCCGGTTCCTTGACTCTACTACCTTTCCTTTATCAAAACAAGGAGGAGCATTAGTCTTAAAATCGGTATTTGGCTGGACAGAAGACTAAGTTTGGACATGGGCGCGTATGCTGGTTTAGAGTATCTCCTCCTCTTGACTTGCTGCTCAATCAAGATCTCCTTGTGGAGCAGTTCTCCCACACTCTCATACTCTTGTAGTTCGATTCGGTCTAGGATGTCACGTCTGAGTCGGGCTAGGAACCGCGCCATGGTAGCATCCAGAGACTCGTCTACATCAGCTTTGGTAATGACTGTTTCCATTTCCTATAAATAATGCTCCAGGCTTCTTGTTCCTTTGGTCAAACGCCTAAGCTTTTGATGCAGTTCCCAATGGTAGTGTCCAGGCCCGAATTGTTTCCTCATTAAGGTGGTGAGCTCATCCTAAGAAGAGATTGGTCATCCTCCTGTCCTTCTCCTGTTAGTCACAAGCTGATCATACAAGTTAATAGCATAACCACTAAATTTGGTAGCAGCTGACCTAAACCTTTTCATTTCGTAAAAGTTCTGACAATCAAAAACCAATTAAATTTTCCTTTCCCAATCAAGATATTGATCAGGATTGTTTTTTTACCATAAATGGTTAGAATTTTATGTTTCAGACCACCAATACCATCATCTGGTCACCGTGAGAAGGGATAAACTTCTTCTCTGTCCCTTGGAGTCCGAACATGTCTGGTGACCGATCGTTCTTCCTATTCATACTCCTCTACTTCTTCTTTCTCCTCCTGAGAAAAATGTGTTATAGTCCAGCTGCGGTTCTTAGATTGTATTTGTTGATCTTATTGAATCTTGTCAAGTCTAGTGTGCATCTCCTATAAATCTGCATTAAGGAAACATTTCATCTCAGAGGTTAGTGACATTCCAGCCCTTAAGTCTTTTCGTTGATCTTCTTGACTCCTTATTGGAATTCCCTGAAAAACACTCAACAAACAGATTATGCAAAACAAAACACCCTAACTCTGAAGTGTTTTATCTCACCACTCAAGCGTCTGATTTATCACTCCGATATGTTTTGTCAATGTTCTTAGAAAACAATACCGATCTAACTCAGAAAGCACTGCCCAAGACAACAAGAAATTAAGAAGAAAGAGATAGGTAGATTGTAAGATATTTGTTAGGAATCCGCCTAAACCACCCATATCTGATTTCTCCTTGATATCAAATTTTATTTTTTTCAAAATATAAGTGGCCCGGATTTCTGGTTTCAACGATAGAAAGCAAAGAATTTGTATTTCCAAATTTTTTATTTTTTATTTTTGTGAAGAAATGAGAATATGAAAAGATAGAATTTGCATACAAAGAATGTCTATGATACTACGTGATGTAATCCAGCCTAGGAATGACACTTTTCTGGTAGATTTGGATAGGTTCCACTCGGAAGCTACGAACTTCAAAGAAGGAATGTGACAGATCAAAGAGAGTGTCAATGGTTACGGAAGGCCCTTGGTATACCCACCTTCCATCCGGATTTTACCGGGTTATGGTTGCCTCGGTCAAGAACTGGGCTCTCTTGACCATCTTCAATTCCAACATGGTTCATGGGCATTCTGGCATGAACAAAATGCTCTTTAAATATGTTTGGTCGGATGAAAATGGAATCTTGATGGACCATCATGTGCTACAAATATATATTTGATGATGGAATCTTCATGGACCATCATGTGCTCCATGGTTGGCATGGTCCGGGTGCTTGGTCTATGGCATATGCTGGTCAACTTTCCATCACTCAGACAATTTTTAATGCCTTTGGACAAGTAATAGGTCGCCCACTCTTTGCTTAGAGGGAGATGGCAACATGCTCTTCATCTTGATGGTCCTCGGACAAGTTTTCGGATCCTCAGGCGAGTTTTCGGGTCCTCAGACAAGTTTTTGGGTCCTTGGTGATAGAACCCTTGTCCGGATTTTCACCCCTTGTGGAATTGACGATGGATAAGCTTGGACCGGAGGCTACTAGCACACACGGTCAAGGCTGTATCGATTGGGACTGTTAGGCTGTATCGATTGGGACTGTTAGGCTGTATCGCCGAGGACATAACTCACCACGACAACAGATTGTTCACAAAGAACGAAGAGAAATTCGATCCTCTAAAGGAAATAAATTCGATCCTCTAAAGGAAATAAATTCGATCCTCACAAAAAAGGTTCTTGTTTATTCGAAATACCAAGTACATATACAGTACTTAGTCAAAGAAATAAATGTAAATGATGAAAATAAGACATAGAAATCAGCTAATTCAGCCGGCAAGTAGACTGGTCAAAGTGACCCTTAAACTACCCAAAAGTGTCCCTTGAGCTACTCGGTCGCAAGTGCTTGGATCATGGTCCAATAGGTCGGTCCATCACTGCAAGCCGAATTTCCCAGCCCTTGAGTGCATCCTTGAACCATGTTCTGAACTTGAGCTTAAAGCTCCATGAATCGGTCCTTGGTGAATGGACCATGGACCAAGTCCATGTCCTGGTCCAACTGTCCCAGCTGTGCTCTGTGGTCGAGAAAGGGGGCTTCTCGACCAACTCCTGATTCTGCCCGAATCATGGCCATTATGACTTGACTGTTCTCTCTCTCTTGTCCACTATTGTGTTGATTCTAGGCTCTGGGTCGAAGGATTTCGTCGTTCGGTCGGAGATCCTTACTCAGCTCACTCCCGGATCGCGTTGAGTCAATACGGTAAACGATACAGCCGACAGCTCCCGTCCCGCGCTCCACGGTCTGGCCTGCACGATCAACCTCCACTCATGGGTCCAAGGTTCATGTCCATGGTCCAGTGGTGTGGACTATGTCCTGATTCCCATCATTCCCCTCCTCTTGAAAAGGATTTGTTGACCAGGATCATCTGCCACAAAAATAGACAAGTCAGAAACATTAAAACTACACGACACATCATACATACCTTGGGGATCAATCTGGTATGCATTGTCATGCAGCCGTTTGACAACGGTGAATGGACCGTATTTCCTTGGCATGAGCTTTGACTTCCTTTCCTTAGGAAACCGTTCTTTCCTTAGATTTATCCAAAATTGGTCTCCTGGTTGAAAGACCACCTTACTTCTGCCCTTTTTTGCATACATCTCATATTGCTTGGTCTTGGCTTCAATTTTAGCTTTAACCTATTCATGTGTTTTCCTAACAGTCTCGGCTTTCTTTCTACCATAAACACTTACATGATCATCAATAGGTATAGGCAATAGACCCAAAGGCGATCAAGGGGTAAATCCATAAACGATTTCAAAGGGAGTAAACTTGGTTGCTCAAAGTATCGAATGGTTGTAAGAAAATTCTACATGCGGTAGATGCTCTTCCCAAGTCCCTAGGTTCTTTCTAACCAAAGTTCTAAGCAAGGCAGTGAGTGTTCTATTCACTACCTCAGTTTGACCATCAGTCTGCGGATGGCAAGTAGTTGAGAACAGGAGTCTAGGACCTAGCTTGGCCCACAAGGTTTTCCGAAAGTAACTAAGGAACTCAGCATCCATATCCGACACAACAGTTCTAGGCATTCCATGTAGTCTAACTACTTCCCTAAATAACAGTTCAGCTACATGCGATGCATCATTGGACTTTAAACACAGAATGAAATGTACTATTTTGGAAAATCTATCCAATACCACAAAGATGGAATTCCTACCAGTCTTAGACTTAGGCAATCCTAGAACAACGTCCATTGATTGATCAGTTCATGGGTGTGAAGGAATGGGTAAAGGAGAATACAGACCTTGTGAGGAGTTCTTGGAATTGGCGCTTTGCAAGTGACACACGGACTACAGATCCGGTTTACAGATCCGGTCTACATCTTTCCTCAGGCCGGGCCAGAAGTAATGGTCTTGAAGCACCTTGAGTATTTTTGCTGCACTGAAATGTCCCATCAGGCCTCCTCCGTGAGCTTCCCTGCAAAACAACTCCCTCAAAGAACAGTGAGGTAGACAAAGCCGATTTTCATTGAAAATGATCCCTTCTAACCTATGGTATTTGCAAACAGCGTGTCTAGCACTAGCCAGATAAGGAATCTTGAAATCCACATCATGCTATACAAGCTTTTAATGAATTCAAATCCTAAGAGTTTAGTACCAAGAGTAGACAGTAGGGTATACCTGTGTGACAAGGCATCTGCAACCACAGTTTCCTTACCTTGTTTGTATTTGATGACATATGAAAAGGTTTCGATGAACTCTACCCACCTGGCATGCTGTTTATTTAGCTTTTGCTGTCCCTTGAGATGTTTCAGAGAGTTGTGGTCTGTATGGATTATGAACTCTTTCGGCCACATGTAGTGTTGCGAAGTCTGGAGGGCTCTCAAGAGAGCATATAGATCTTTATCATAGGTTGCATAGTTGGAGTGGCTCCTCCAAGCTTCTCAGTCAAGTAGGCTACTGGTTTTCTTCCTGCATAAGAACCGCACCAATTCCAATTCCTGAGGCATCATATTCTATTTCAAAAGCTTTAAGGAAATCAGGAAGAACAAGTAAGGGAGAAATTGTCAACTTCCCCTTTAAAGTTTGGAAGGCATCCTCTTGTGCTAGACCCCATTTAAATCCAACGTCATTCTTGACCACTTATGTTTGTTGAGCTGCGATCGTTCTGAAGTCTTGTACAAATCGTCGGGAGAAACCGGCTAGGCAATGGAAACTTCTGACTTTTCTCACGGTCTTGGAACTTGGCCAGTCTCTGATGGCCTTTATCTTCTCTTCATCCACCCAAATGTGATCTGCTCCTACAACAAAACCCAAAAATACTAGGTTATCTGTTCCAAAGGTGCACTTAGAGGCATTGGCAAACAATCGTTCTCTCCTCATGACCTTGCCTAAATTCTGTACATGATCAATATAACTACGACTATAGACTAATATGTCATCGAAGTAAACCACTATGAACTCGCCTATGAAAGGTCTAAGTACATGGTTAATAAATCGCATAAATGTGCTTGGAGCATTGGTAAGGCCAAAGGGCATGACCAACCATTCATAAAGCCCCTGCTTAGTTTTACACGCGGTTTTCCATTCATCCCCCTCTTTCATCCTAATCTGATGATAACCACTCCTAAGGTCTATTTTAGAAAAGATCCTAGACCCATGCAACTCATCTAACATATCATCTAGCCTAGGGATAGGATGGCGATACTTAACTGTACTATTATTGATTGCTCTACAGTCCACGCACATTCTCCATGTCCCATCTTTCTTAGGGACTAGCAGGACTGGCACAACACACGGGCTTAAGCTCTCCCGAATGAATCTTTGTCCATGAGTTCTTCCACTTGTGTTTGCAATTCCTTGGTCTCCACAGGATCGGTCCTATACACCAGGTAGTGGGGCAGAGAGGCTGGAAACACATCTCTGAACCTGTCCAACAACCTTTTAAGTTCACTCGGAATTTCCGGTGGAAGGTTAGTAACTGTCAGTGTTTCTTGGAAAGCAAGAAAAAGATATTGAGTTTGGGATGGGTTAAATTTCCTAACCTGGTTGGACTTGATCAGAAGGTTGGATTCTTTGGCCGGCGCCTTACCTTTCTTGTCTAGTTCACGGCTTTTCCGAAGTTGGAGCTGGCCCTTATGTACCTCGGATGGGGTTAATTGAACCAAGGTGATCCTCTTACCATCATGATCAAATGACTGGCGGTTAAGGAAACCATCATGAACAGCCTTCTTGTCAAATTGCCACGGTCTTCCAAGGAGGATATGGCTGGCATCCATGGTTAGAACAATGCACTCCACCTCATCCGCGTACCTTCCTATGGTGAGTGGAATGGTTACTTGATCCTTAACTTGTAGTTCTCCATCCTCATTCAGCCATTCCAGTTTTAAGGGTCGTGGGTGTGGTCGCGTTTGTAGACCCAGCTTCCTGACAAGGGAAAAACTAGCTACATTTGTACAACTACCTCCATCTATTATTTACCTACCTTGTCTTCCACGATGCATCTTGAATGAAAGAGGTTCTCCCTTTATTATGTCTCCTCGGGTTTGGATTGCACGCTAAGGGTGCGTCTGGTGACCAAGAGCTGTCCCTGAGCTGGTAGATCAAGAGGCTAGTCCTCTTCATCAAAAATGGGACCGGTGTCTTCTTTCACTTCCTCTGACTCGATCTCATTATTCTCCAGCAAGATCATCACCTTTTGAGTCAGACACTTATTGGCATAATGTCCTAGTCCCTGACACTTGAAATATTGAATGTCTCTAACCCTGCTCGTGGATTCCACGACTTTGCCTTTATCGAAGCGGGATGGTTGGTTACTTCTAAAGGAAGAAACAGGAAATTGGTTTTGCATAGGACCTATTTCTTGCGAGATAGGCTTTGGTGTTAAAGCGGCATGATAGCTGGCCCTAGGTGGGTAAGTTGGTTTGACGAATCCCCTCTTTTTGGCCTGCTGTTCTTTCAGGATGGCAATATGGAGCATCTCTTCAATGTTTTGGAATTCTTACAACTCCATCCGGTCCATGATGTCTCGGTTCAGTCCGGCTAGGAAATGGGCCATGGTTGCCTCATCTTCTTCCTCGATATCCGCCTTTAGCATAATGGTCTCCATGTCATGAAAGTAGTCTACCACACTCCTTGTCCCTTGTGCCAATCGCCTTAGCTTCTGGTGGAGTTCCTTGTGATAATGGCTAGGAACAAACCGGTTTTTCAATAGTAGGGTTAATTCATCTCAAGTAGCAATAGGTGGTTCAGCGGCTCTCCTTCTTAGAGCTACTACCTGCTTGTACCAATTAATCACATAACATCCAAACTTAGAAGCTGCTAGTCTAAACTTTTTCATCTCTGAAAAGTTATGGCAGTAAAAAAAAGTGAGCTCTACGTTTTTTTCCCACTCAGGTAGGCGTCCGGATCATTTTTACCTATGAAGGATGGAATCTCCAGCCTGAGTCCACCAAGGTTGCCATCGGTCGTCCTGCTGGCAAAAGGATTGTCTTCCTCCCTCACTCTCTGACATCTCCTAGGTTGTAGCGATTGAGTTTCCACTCGCTCCCCTTCTTCTTCCTCCTCATCTGATTGGTTGGTTCTCCCTCTGGTCTCTTAGAGAATAACTTTGCCGACCTTGTTGATCTTCCTGGACTCTATCTAGCCTGTTATGGATTCCTTCGAAACCTGTATTCATTAGTTGAATTAAATGCTCATTCAGATAGGTTAGTTGTTCATTAGTCAAATCGACTTCCAAAAGGTCTCATTTTTAGCCATCCTGGCTACCTGAAACACGGAACACACGAGTTAGATAGATAGGTGTCTTGACTCTCAAGTGTTTGGCCCACGATTTTGGGTGATCTCTCCGACCTGTTTCTCAGTGTTCGAAGCAAACAACCCAACAAGTGTTTTCAACCACAAGAAAGAAAGGAAGATTGCAAGATTGCAAGATTTTCTTTTGCTAGCTGATTAACCACGCCTGATCCAATTTCTCCTAGATCTTTCTTTTTTTTTTTAAATAAAGTATGAACGACCAGCTTAGCTAGCTTGATAATATAGACAGGTAAGAATTTGTTTTTTTTTTCTTTTTTTTGAAGAAAGATGGAAAGGTGAGAAGATGGTTTTAAAGTTACCAACAAGGAGTGGCTCTGATACCACTTGGTAGAACCCTTGTTGAACTGACGATAAATAAGCTTGGACCGGAGGCTACTAGCACACACGGTCAAGGATGGATCGATTAGGACCATTAGGGGCTGCAGAGTTCCCCTAGTATTCTCACTCCTTTGGGCCACGGATATGACTCACCACGACACCCTAGCACGATTTTGTTGAAGGAAATAACCCTTGCCAACAACAGATTGTTCTCAAAGAACAAAGAGAAATTTGATTCTCTAAAGGAAAACAAAGTACATATAGAGTTCGAAATACCAAGTACCAAGTACATATAGAGTTCTTAGTCAAATAAATAAATGTAAATGATGAAAACTAAGACATAAAAATCTGCAAATTCTGCTGGAAAGTAGACTGGTCAAAGTGACCCTTAAACTACCCAAAAGTGTCCCTTGAGGCTTGAGCTACTCGGTCGCAAGTGCTCTGATATTGGTCCAATAAGTCGGTCCATCAGTGCAAGCCGAATGTCCCAGACCTTGAGTGCATCCTGGAACCATGTCCTGAACTCGAGCTTGAAGCTCCTCCATGAATCGGTCCTTGGTGAATGGACCATGGAACAAGTCCATGTCCTGGTCCGACTGTCCCGACTGTGTTCCGTGATCGAGAAAGGAGGTTTCTCGACCAACTCCTGATTCTGCCCGAATCATGGTCATTCTGACTTAACCGTTCTCTCTCTCTTGTCCACTTGTGTGTTGATTATTGGCTCTGGGTCGAAGGATTCGGTCGTTCAGTCGGAGATCCTTCCTCAGCTCACTCCCGGGTTTCGTTGAGTCGATACGGTAAACGATACGTTCGATAGCTCCTGTCCCATGGTCCACGGTCTGGCCTTCATGATCAACCTCCACTCCTTGGTCCAACAATCCTGTCCCTCGTATGGTGGTATGGACCATGTCCTGATTCCCATCAGTTAGTCAAGTGTTCATGCCTAACAAGTAGAAGGTCACCTACTTTTTTCTTAGAGGGAGATGGGAACCTGCTCTTGGTCTTGTTGGTCCTCGGACACGTTTTCGGGTCCTCATATGAGTTTTCGGGTCCTCAAACAAATTGTCGGGGTCTTGGACTAGTTTTAGTGCCTTCGGATAAGTAGCAGGTCGTCCACTCTTTGCTTAGAGGGAGATGCCAGCCTGCTCTTGGTCTTGATGGCCATCAGACAAGTTTCTGCGCAAATATTTAGACTTCTCAGCTCATCAATCTCTGAGGGGTGGGTTTTGACCACAACAGGGATTTGGCAACCTACCTTGCTGCTTGAGCAGGTCGCCATCTTCTCGTGCAAGGCAGTTGGATACCTTCCCTCGTTTTTCTATTGTCTTTGGACATTGATCAGGTCGCCCACTATTTTCTAGGGGAAGATGGCTACCTACACTCCTGTCATGATTGTTTTCGGACAATTACCTGGTCACCCACTCTTTACTAGAGGAAGTTGGTTACCTACTCTCGTGTCCTGATTGTCTTCGGACAATGGCCAGGTAGCCCACTCTTTGCTAGAGGAAGTAGGCTACCTGATCTCATGTTCTGATTGTCTTCGCACAACGACCAGGTCGCCCACTCATTGCTAGAGGAAGTTTTCTTTCTGCTCTCGTGTCCTGATTGTCTTCGGAAAATGACCACGTTGCCCACTCTTTGTGTAACACCCGTGTCATCCTCACTCGAGAACAGCGTGCCACTAAACACATCTTATAACTCAAATGCTCCAATTTAATAAATACGACTTGATTTCGAGAAATCATTAAATAAATCTATAACTAAAATATCTCGAATAAATCATGATATCCAATGATGATTTGTCGATCTCTAATGGCAGTGGACACAGATCGACTGAGCTGCCAACACCACTACACACATAACACGCGACACAAGTAAAAAAGTCTGTCTCTGTACCCCTGCAATCCTATCATCTAACAACTTGACTAACTATTTAAATAAACATGTTTAAAAGAACAATTAACATTTTAATGCACATATAATGGGTTGAATCATATATAATCCTAAGTCCAATTTACAAACAAAACTACCTAGACTCGATCAGAGAAAATATATCATATTTAATACTGGATTCCATCTAAGCCGTCTTGGACAGAAGTACTGAATCCTGTGGAAAGCCCGCACCTTCGCAAAAACGAAGGTTACCTGCGGCTTCTGAACTCTAGATGCTAAAATGGACGCTAAATCTGAAATCAGCACAAAAAATCGAGTCTGAAGAGCGAAAAACGGTCAAAGTCAATGGTCACTGGTCAACGGTCAAACCAGTCAAAGTCAATGATTAAACCGGTCAACAGTTAAACTGGACTCAAACTAAACTGGGCTCAGAACAAAACCGGACCTAAATCGGAAATCGAGTCGACCAAGTCCATCCCCCGAGTCACGGCGGCGACAGCGGTGCCACGTGCGGTTGCGGATGGGGCTGATTTTTGTTTCTACGGCTTTGTCTCCTCGTTCTGAATTCAATGGCGGCCTTGGATTTGAGAGATTTGAAACGGTTAGAAAGTTATTGACATTTTACTGAACAGCTAAATAAAAAATCAATCAAAACTGATTTTCGAGAATACATTTGACTCAAATCAGGTGAAGGGCTGGAAGATCTAGGAGATTGCTGAGGCAAAACAATCTTATCAATTCGCTTTTGTTCGATTTCTGCAGTGTTTCGACGCTATCAAGTTTTGTAGAATTAAATACGAGAGGCAATGAGGCTATTTATACTTAACTCAGCAAGGGTTTGTGTAACACCCGTGATCGGCATTTTAGGCTGGGTCGGTCAAGATTGGAAGTCGAGATGATGAGTTTAAGCTGGAAAGCTAGCTCAATCCAGCTGAATCGAGCTGTTTAGCTCAGTCCGCGATTTTCGGCCAAACTGACGCTTATTTAAACCGAGCAGATTCTGCGGAACTGCCTGTCAGGTCCAGATTAGGTTGGTCGGGAGTTGGATGAGTCGGTGGACTGGTCCATACAGCCTGACTCGCGGACCGATGAGCTTAGTGCGGACTGAGGCGGTTTTTGGTCGAACAGGTCTGCATGTGCAAATTTTGGGCGGGAACGGTTACCAGGTCATGTGCGACAAAAGTCGCGCAAGGTCATTTTCCGAGCGTGGAGAATGTTAGGACGCGCGCGGGACGGTTTCTGGATGGTTTTTACGACCGCAAACTACCCAAACCATCACATAAAACGGATTCCGCGACCGTTTGACGAGTTTTCGTGACCGAAAAACTCAGAGAACTCAAAGAAGAACATTGAAAGAACAATCATCTATTTACTTGGGAGAAAAATCGGGTCGTGACTTTCATTAATCTGCTTTTTTAGCGTACGTGTGTGGACCGCGATCTTGTGGCCGTGAACGCGACAGTTCCGTGGAAAAATTCTGCGACAAGAGTGTCAGAGGAATCGAGAACCAACAGGCTAAGGTGAGTGCGTGTTCGGCGGTTAAGATTATGATCGTAGTTGCATTCTTCCCTTAGTCTAGATACACTCGGAATTGTTCTTATTGCTTGCTTATCCGGTAGTTTAATACTCTGCTTGTTTGACAGGTTGGTCACTCAGCTTTAACGCTGTAGTTCGGATCAGAAACATGCTTGGGTCATGATGATCAAGCAGATGGGTTTAGATCGTGCATATGGCCGGTTAAGGTGATGATTGACCGATCAAGTGTCTGTAGGATTCGCATATTAGACTGTTGAATTTATTGCTTTGTTCGATTATATTGCTTGGCTCGGTGGGACATATTAACCGCTCTTACTATGCATTACCATGCTTACGCGTCCTTTGTGGATGCAGGAAAAAGTGTGGACGATGAACCGCAGAACTAAGGCAGGATGGAACGGATGGTGGATTTGGGTAGATATGGTTAAGACAATGGAATAGCTTATAGCGAACTTGTAGCTTATGGAAAACTGATCATTGTACTTGTAACCTCGATTATCTATCTAAGTTTGATTTATGCTTAATTCTGGTTTAAGAATGCTCAAAGGAATGCAAAAACAATATTAAGGAATAAAATATGTTTTTTTTAAAATGACCCAAGTCTGGTCGAGGAAGTCGTCCAGACACTACCCGCGGTAGGAAAAATTGGGTCGGGGCGTTTCAGTTTGCTCCTGTGCTAATGGGCCTTGCTGGGCCTGCGACATTGGGTCGTTACAATTTTCCCCACTAACGGGGAATTCGTCCTCGAATTCAAATCCTGACCAGCCTGCTCGATCATGTCCTGAAAAACCCTTGGGTAGTCAAACTTCATATGAGACTCGGACTCCCAGGTCTCCTCCTGGATTCTGTCTATCTCCCAACAAACACTGACCGTCCCAGTCACTACCTTCTGAACTTCCTTGGCTTGCCGCTCAAGAATTGCCACTGGTTGAGTTAGCGCAGATAAACCTTTATTGATATCACTCGGTGGCTGATGTAGAATGAGCACTGGCTCTCGAAAAACTTTCCTCAGAACTAACACCTGAAATACGTCTTCGAAGTTGGATAATTCTTCTGACAATGTCAGACGATACGCTACTGTCCCAATCCACTCAATGATAGGATATGCTCCCATATATCTCGGCTTAAGCTTCTTCATCTTTCGGGTATTAGAGCCTCCTCCTTAAAATGTCTTCATCTTGAGATATACTAAGTCGCCAACCTCAAACTCTAAATCTCTTCTGCACTTATCTGCATAACTCTTATGGCGGTCATGGGCTTTCTTAAGCCGTCTCTTGAGCATTTCCACTTGCTCAACTGTCTCTTGAACCATTGTTGGTTCTATGCCTCAGCGCTCCCCCACGTCTGTCCAACAAAGTGGTGTACGACACGGTCTACCATAAAGAGACTCATACGGTGCCATCTCAATACTCGAATGGTAACTGTTGTTGTAGGTGAACTCTGCCAATGGTAAGTATCAAACCCAACTCTCTTCCCAGTCCAAAACACAAACCCTGAGAATGTCCTCCAAAGTCTGAATAGTCTTCTCTGACTAACCATTTGTCTGCGGATGATAAGATGTACTCATATGAACCTTAGTCCCCAATGCCTTCTGAAAGGCTTGCCAAAAAGTAGAAGTTAATTTTGTGTCACAGCGAACTTACACACTAACTGATCTGCTCCATCAGTTTTTTTAATCGCCACGAAATGAGCTGACTTGGTGAGTCGATCCACAATAACCTAGATGGAATTCTTTCCACCAACAGCTGTCGGTAATACTGTGAAGAAGTCCATAGTCACCATGTCCCATTTCCACTCTGGTAGTGGCAGATTCTGGAACAATCCACTGGGTACCTGATGGTCCGCCTTAACCATCTGACATGTTTGACAACACGATACAAATATAGCCACATCCCTCTTCATACCAGTCCAATGATAAAATCGCTTAAAATCCCGGTACATCTTGATAATATCGCGAGTGATGTGCTTGCTGTAGGATCTCTTTCCTTAACTGCTTATCATCTGGCACAGACACTCGGTTCTGTACAGAAACATCTCATTTGCAGAAGTGTCATAACCAAAAATCTTCTCCTCGAGCTGCTTACACAAAGCCTCATCAGTCCCTCGAGCATGTCATATCCCCCAAAATAGATATACCTGAATCAATGCCTCAAGACCAAATGTCTCATCCTTTGAAGTAACTGCACATAATCTGAGACTAGAAAGTATCCCAGTTAGCTCTTGGACCTCTTTGTTCCCAGATACATCACTCTTGCGCCCACTCAAAGCATCTGCCACCTGTTTTACCTTTCCGGGGTGGTAATTGATCTCCATATTATAATCTGCCAACAACTCGATCCATCGACGCTATCTCTAAACTCTGCCTGAGTGAAGATGTACTTCAGACCTGTGATCCGTGAGAATCTGAACCTGCTCCCCATAAAGATAAGCTCTCCAAATTTTCAGGGCAAAGACCACAGCTTCCAAATCCAGGTCATGAGTGGGGTAGTTAGCCTCGTGAGGTCTCAACTGACATGATGCATATGCAATGACCTTTCTGTCCAGCATCAAAGGACACCCCAAGCCAGATCCAGACGCATCAGTATACACAGCATATGATACTACTGGCCGCGGAAGTACCAATACTAGCGTCTTCGTCAAAAGCCTCTTTAGCTCTGCGAAACTCTGAGAACAAGCATATGTCCACTCAAACTTGACGTCCTTGCCGGTCAACTGAGTCATCGGCTTAGTTATACTGGTAAATCCATTGACGAACTTCCTGTAATATCCTGCTAAACCCAAGAAACTGCGAATCTCGGTAGCATTCTTAGGCGTAGGCCACTCGGTAATGGTTGTGATCTTCTCTTGATCAACCTCAACTCCTGTTTCTAAAACCACATGACCCAAAAATCCAATCCGCCTCTGCCAAAATCTGCACTTACTCAGCTTGGCAAAGAACTGGTGGTCTCTGAGCTTCTTCATCACCATCCTCAAATGCTCTGCATGCTCATCTCTGTTCAGAGAATAAATCATGATGTCGTCAATGAAGACAATCATAAATTGGTCTAAGTATTCACGAAACACATCATTCAAAAGCTTCATAAATGTTAGTGGTGCATTCGTCAACCCGAACGGCATCACAACAAGCTCGTAGTGCCCATATTGTGTCTGAAAATTTATCTTACGTACATCCTCCTCGGCTATCACAATATGATGATACCCTGATGCCAAATCGATCTTAGAAAGCCATGAAGCCCCCTGCAACTGATCCAAAAACTCGTCAATCAGCGGCAATGGATACTTATTCGTGATAGTCACCTTATTCAAGCCTCGGTAGTCGATGCAAAGTCTGAAACTCCCATCCTTCTTTCTTAAGAAACGATACTAGAGCTCCCCAAGGTAAACTGCTCGGCCTGATGAATCCCTTCTTCGTCAATTCCTCCAATTGCTTTTCAGCTCAACCATTTCTGCTGGAGCTAAGCGATAGGTACTCGGGAAACTAGAGTCATCCCTGGTTCCAACTCAATTGTAAGGGTGTTTCCTTTAGCTGGTGGTGGTCCTGTCAAAGGCTCAAAAACATCCTCATACTCTGCAGCTACGAGTATATCTCGCAACTCGCGCTCCCCATCTTCCGGGACCATACCTGTTATAGCTAAGAACCCCTCAAATCCTCTCTCCAACAACTCCTCTGCATGCAATATGGAAATGATGGAAACTCCAATATTCGTCTGAATACCCTAGAAGGTGATCCTCCCGTCTGCCCTCGGAATATGAACTCTTCCCTTATGGTAATCTAGTATCACACGGTGTCTTGATAACCAATCCATCCTCAAAATTGCATCGTAGTGGTTTATCTCTATCCCCGCTGAACTCAAATCCTCTGAGTACGACTGGCACCCCTCGATGAACGCCTGTAGCTCCCAACTTTACTATGCTGGCTGTCTGAATCCGCTTGATCTTTGGCTCGAATACACCCTGAAAACACCAACGCTTGGCCAAATTCGGACTTACGAAGCTATGCGTTGTTCCTGAATCGAATAAGGTGTAAGCTGCAACACCTCCGCAAAACCGATCCTCCACAAACATACTATCTAAACGAAAAAATTTCCACAACGACAAAATACTCAAAATAAAATGAAAAGGAATCTAGAAAAAAGGCGGGTACCGGCTATCGGCTAGCCTCTCTCATGGTCTCCCACAGCAAACACAAGCGGAGCAATCGCTTGACTGGCGGCGGAAGAAATTCCTGCACTTTCTTTGGGAAATCTTTGGAAAGGTGACCCGGCAGATTATAACTGAAGCAGACTCTCGGTGCATCTGCTGGTGCTGCAATCTGCCTGATAACTGGGGCATTCACTTGCATAACCCGAAATGTCCTAGAATGGTGTCCTATCTGTCAACAGGAATAACACTTTGTGTAATCACTCTGCCAAGGACTATGGACGATTTGTCGAGAGGACTGATAGCTGAAATTTTAAAACATCAAGAATAGTCAAGGACCGAGCTGTGAAGCCAGTATGAGTTGAAGTAGGAAGATTAGTCAAAGAAATATTAAGAAGGCTTGAGAGGATCAGTAAATATCGATGTTGGCTCGAGATGGTCGAGGAACCAGCCGGAACAAGGGGGCAAAAATGTTCCAAGTGAGTCAATGGTGTGGAATGACTTTGTAAAGGTCATGGAAGAATTAAAAGGAGTTCGGTTCAAAGAAATTCATCAAAGGCTCGGGTAGATTGTTAGATAGCTCGCTGAACTCAGAATCGGCTGGGAATGACTCGAACCGCGCAGATAGGACGAACCAATGACTTAATGATAAAGTCAGGCCATGTGATACATCAGGCAAGCTAGTATTGCCACAATCCAATACCTAGGCTGAGGTAGAAAGTAGCCTGAGTCCAGCCACGTTTTTGTCCAGTGTTGCGATGAAACTAAAGCGAATGGATAGGGGAGCCGTAATTGTGGACTACACTCATGGACGAAACTCTAGCTTTGGACCTAGGAGGCTACATGATAAGATTTAATTCCAGCCAATGATAAAGTGTCATCGTACGCAATAGATAAGAGGATAAGGATCAGGAAAAAATATTTAACCCACCGGCGAATGAGAGTTTTACACCCGCTGTGGTAAAATCAAGAAGGTTGAGTAACGCAGAGAGGACCTACAGGTCTAGTGTGCGGGCTACGACCTAGACTCATTGTATGGCACCAAGCATGTCCATGTATGGACGGTTTGGTTCAGAGCGCGACACACAGTCGGAAGAAGCTGCCGGAAAACGCTTATAAATACCCCTCCAGGCTAAGTTTCCCTTAGTTCATCCAAAGTGGAGAAACTAACCATAAGCTTTTAGAATTATAGTGATAGAAAGCTGAAGAGGATTAGTAGCCCGGTAGAGCCTTAGTAACCAAGATTGGCTTGGATTGTCGGTTAGGTTTATATTTCTGCAAGCTTTGTTTATGTTTGGTACTGGCTCAGTCTAAACTAGGTGTTGGTCCGTAGTTTTAGACCAGGACCGGAGGATTAAGGGTGTAATACAGATTAGTTAATCCATCGAGTAAGAGTGAGTCCCGGTAGATGAGGACTACCGTTGATTACTGTCTGTGATGCAACGTGAGTTTCCCGAAGAGGACGGGTTAGCATTTTGTCCCAGCACTGGTCTCAGTAGAGTAGGATATGTACTTGCATGTGTGTGTTGATTGATTTGACTTGCAGGATCTGCTACAGATATGTGTAGACCCGTGTGCTGTCAACCGATGGAGGTGGTAACGGTTGGTGCATGTCCACGGGACATGTGTTCCACCTTACCAGATCAGGGTAGGACGTCAGCATGTGATCTCGGGGATCCATGCATAGCGTCCCATTTATTCTTGTGTATTTGTTAAGTATTAGCTGCTTGTGATGTTGAGGCCATGCATGCAGAATACTTTGGTTATTGAGGAGGATTAGGACTAGCGGTCGTACGGCTGTGCTGACACACGCTATGTCGCTAATTCCTTAGTGTGTAGAGCATTTGATCAGTGAGGATCAACGCTGATATGGTAGTGGGCGTTACTAATAGATGTTCGTGTCCTGGGGACCGATATGCTACGTTACTAAGCCACGGCCGTATGTGTGATCTGATCCGGCGGATCAGCGCATATTGTAATCCTTGACCGGTTATGTGTGAATCGATTACCAATGAATCAGCGTGGACGGGTCATGGCCGGATTTTGAACTGATTCAGGGTATTGACGTATATGGCCTTAGGTGTTATCATGTGGGTTGTGATGACCCATATGATATAGGGATGGTGTAGTCAGAATTCCCCCCTTGCCTTACTCATGTTAGATTGGGTAAGAAGACTCTGAGAGACGGGATTGCAGCCTGGGGCCGAGTACTATCCGACGGGATAGTTATGGATAACCTTAGATAGTCGGAACCCCACCGAGATGCGCCGTGTTTTATCAGGCCTCGGTTAATAGTTATGTTCCGGGCTGGCTTTCTGTGAGATTGACAAGTGCAGGGTGTTCAAGGGGAATGGTTGTTACACGTAGATGCTTTAAAGTTTAGAGAGTCGTGTTGGTTGCATGAATATTAATTGTGGCTATTAGGGTCATGCATATTTATGCTTCCGCGTGTGCTTATTATTAATATTGCTTGTGCTTCGGCTATGGTTCAGCTATCTTGTTTAACGTTTGTGTTTTGGGGAACTTTTGGGGGGTTTTGTGGGTCCTGGACTCACTGAGTAATATTAGATTACTCACCCTTTCCTCCCTTCTACAGGAAACCTTAGAGAAGGGTAAATGGCGGCGTACGGTAGGTAATCCAGAGTAGTTTCGTGGTGCGCTTTGCAAAAGGTCGTAAGTATGTTTGTAAACGTTTTGGAACCTTGGGTTTGTAACATAGGGTATAGTACGATTCATCCACGCGTGGTTAGGTTTGCAATAAGGGGATTTTTGTATAATATCGTTTGACGAAATAAAGATGAGGTTTGTGTGTTTTCATGATATTAACTTAGTCCAAGTTAACACAACCTTTGGCTAGTGTACGGGTTGAAAAGCCTTAAGCTCTGGCTGAAGGGGTCGAGCTAGCACGAGTGGTTGGCCTTAGCTCTAGATAGGTTCTAGACGGGGCTGACTCTCTTATAGACCCGACACTGTGACATTTTCTGACTGGTTCAGGTATTGGAGTTGGTCGTACATGTTCTTGTTTGATTGTTGTACGACAAACGAGTGGACTTTGACCTAGACCAGTTCTGGGGTGTTACAGATTGTGGTATCAGAGCATGGTTTCCGTATCATGCTTTTGGGACAAGGGATTTTGTTTTAAAACTGTTTTATCGAGTCAAAATGAGTTGCAAGGCCACCCTTAGGAATCTGGATGCGTCCGCCTAATAGGTTAGTTAGGGAAAGGGAAATTTTTTTTCTTTAGGATTGACTTAACCTGTGCAGAATGTTCTAGCAAAGACGAGATGTGTTACACAAGAGATTGGCCGCTGACCGACGAGGAAGATTGTTCATGGTTTGTAGTCAGGGAAGGTGATGCGGACAGTTCTGATTCGTCGGAAGATTCAGATTCATCTGATGAGAACTGGTTTACAATTACTGACGGAGCAGTCCCAACCGAAGTAGAAAATGGCCTGGTCGAGCAGTTTGAGATTGCATTAGGACAGGAGCCAATGCAAAATGGAATGATGGAAGATATGGAAGACTGTACAGCAATTCCAACACGCTATGAGTCGTTGGAAATTCTAATTGCATCAGCCAAAATAATGGAGATTTCATGGGGGCAAATGACACCCGAAGTTTGAGATCCGGATACCCCGACAAGGTCAATCCCGAACATTCCCATGTTGGACTATGGGATGTTCTCTTTTACTCCACTTGAAGGGTATTGCCTTGTGTTGCTTGGTTGAGAGTTTTGGCTTGTTTTCAAATGATGGTATTTTCAAAGCTTGGTCTTTGTTTGTCGTTGTAAGCCCTTGGTGGGTAACGACAACAAGTGGTTTGGAGTTGTTTAACTCCTCGTGGTTTTACTTTCATGAGGAAAGTAACACTACTTAAGATTAGGGTAGTTTGTGGAATGAGGTGGTTAGACAATTAGAGTGGATAGGATAGAAAGGGATTAGGAGGTACCCTTCAATAATTCGATCCAGACCGGAGCCAATCTGTTGGAAGGCGGTTGGCTATGGTATAAGAGTACCCTTGGAATAGGAAACCTTTGGAAAACTGCTGGGAATTTGCCAAGAGGAGAAATCGGGGTAAAGCCACCCAATAAATGAGAAACAAGGTATATATGCTTGTCATTGCTCATTTAGAATTCCCATAATGCCTTTTTCTAGTGGTATTCATTGTTATGACCATTCTTCCTCTTTAAAACTTGGTTTTTGCAACTGTGGACATGAAGTTCTTTTTTTAATCTCCATGAGACTCATTTTAGTTCCAGATTCTCTTTTGGTTGCTTAACAGTATCTCCCAACGATTGAGAAACAAGATATATATGCTTCTCATTCTTCATTTAGGAGTCATACAATGCATATTTCTAATGGTACTCATTGTTATGACCATTCTTAATCTTTAAAATTCTGTTTTTGCATTTGGGACATCAAGTTCTTTTTCTGATATTCATTGGACTCTTTTAAGTTCCAGATTCCTCTTTTTGGTATATTGGATTTCGTTGATTAACCATGTCTCCAATGAATGAGAAACAAGATATATATGCTCCTCGTTCCTCATTTAGGAGTCCCACAATGCATATTTCTAGTGTTCTTTCATTGTTATTTTCATTCTTACTCATTAAAATTTTGTTTTAAGCATTTGATGATATGATTTCCTTTTCTGATCTTCATATGACTAATTTTTGGTCCAGATTCTTCATTTGGGTCTATTGAATATGGTTGACTAATAGTTTCTCCCATTGAATGAGAAACAAGGTATATTTGCTTCTCATTCCTCATTTAGGTGTCCCGCATTGCATATTTCTAGTGGTATTCATTGTTATGACCATTCTTACTCTTTATAATTATGTTTTAAGAATTTGGGGACATTAAGTTTTGTTTCTGATCTTTTTGAGACTCATTTTATTTTCAGATTTTTATTTTTTGTCTATTTGATTTGGTTGACTAACAATGTCTCCCAATGAAAGAGAAACAAGGTACATATCCTTCTCATACCTCAATTAGAATTCCCACAATGCATATTTCTAACGGTATTTATTGTTACGACCATTCTGTTTTAAGCATTTGGGGACATGAAGTTCTTTTTCTGACCTTCATGAGACTCATTTTTGTTCCAGATTCTTCTTTATGGTGTATTGAATTTGGTTGATCTACATTATTGGGAGACATTGTGCTTATCATTCCAACAAATGAAAAACAAGATATATATGCTTATCATTCCTCATTTAGGAGTCCCACACTGCATATTTCTAGTGGTACTTATTGTTATGACCACTCCTAATCGTTATTCTATTTTTAACATTTGGAACATGAAGTTCCTTTTCTGATACTCATTGGACTCCTTTAAGTTCCAGATTCCTCTTTTTGGTATATTGGATTAGCTTGATTAACAGTGTCTCCCAATGAATTAGAAATAAGGTATATATGCTTCTAATTCCTCATTTAGGAGTCCCACAAACCGTATTTCAAGTTTTATGCATTGTTATTGCCATTCTTACACAATAAAATTATGTTTTAAGCATTTGAGGACATGATATTCCTTTTCTGATCTTCATAGGATTCATTTCAGTTCTAGATTCTTTATTTGGGTCTATTGAACTTTATTGATTAATAGTATCACCCAATGAATGAGAAACAAGGTACATATGCTTCACATTCCTCATTTAGGGTTCCCACAATGCATAGTTCTAGTGGTATTCATGGTTATGACTGTTTTTTCTCTTTAAAATTCTATTTTAAGAGTTTGGGGACATGAAGTTCCTTTTCTGATCTTCATTGGACTCATTTTATTCCAGATTCTTCTTTTTAATCTATTTATTTTTGGTTGATTAACAACTTCTCTTAATGAATGGAAAAGAATATATATATGTTTCTCATTCCTCATTTCGGAGTCCCACAATGCATATTTCATGTGGTATTCATTATTATGATCATTATTACTCTTTAAAATTCTGTTTTAAGCATTTGAGACTTGAAGTTCCTTTTCTGATCTTCATGGGACTCCTTTTTGTTCCAGATTACTCTTTTTGGTCAACTTGATTTGGTTGATTAGCAGTATCTCCCAACGAATGAGAAACAAGATATATATGCTTCTCATTCTTCATTTAGGAGTCCCATATTGCATATTTCTAGTGGTACTCATTGTTATAACCATTCATACTCTATAAAATTCTGTTTTTTGCAATTGGGACATAAAGTTCTTTTTCTGATATTCATTGGACTCTTTTAAGTTCCAGATTCCTCTTTTTGGTATATTGGACTTCGTTGATTAACCATGTCTCCAATGAATGAGAAACAAGGTATATATGCTCCTCGTTCCTCAATTAGGAGTCCCACAATGCGTATATCTAGTGTTCTTTCATTGTTATTTTCATTCTTAGTCTTTAAAATTCTGTTTTAAGAATTTGATGATATGATTTCCTTTTGTGGTCTTCATATGACTCATTTTTGGTCCAGATTCTTCATTGGGTCTATTGAATATGGTTGATTAATAGTATCTCCCATTGAATGAGAAACAAGGTATATTTGCTTCTCATTCCTCATTTAGGTGTCCCACATTGCATATTTCTAGTGGTATTCATTGTTATGACCATTCTTACTCTTTAAAATACTGTTTATGCATTTGGGTACATGTAGTTCATTTTCTGATCATCATTGGACTCATTTTATTTTCAGATTTTTATTTTTTGTCGAGTTGATTTCGTTGGCTAACAATGTCTCCCAATGAAAGAGAAACAAGGTACATATCCTTCTAATATCTCATTTAGAATTCCCACAATGCATATTTCTAGCGGTATTTATTGTTATGACCATTCTGTTTTAAGCATTTGGGGACATGAAGTTCTTTTTCTGATCTTCTTGAGACTCATTTTCGTTCCAGATTCTTCTTTATGGTCTATTGAATTTTGTTGATCTACATTATCTCCCAACAAATGAGAAACAAGATATATATGCTTATCATTCCTCATTTAGGAGTCCCAAAATGCATATTTCTAGTGGTACTTATTGTTATGACCACTCCTAATCGTTATTCTATTTTTAACATTCGGAACATAAAGTTCCTTTTCTGATACTCATTGGACTCCTTTAAGTTCCAGATTCCTCTTTTTGGTATACTGGATTAGCTTGATTAACAGTGTCTCCCAATGAATTAGAAACAAGGTATATATTCTTCTAATTCCTCATTTAGGAGTCCCACAAACCGTATTTCAAATTTTATGCATTGTTATTGCCATTCTTACATAATAAAATTATGGTTTAAGCATTTGAGGACATGATATTCCTTTTCTGATCTTCATAGGATTCATTTCAGTTCTAGATTCTTTATTTGGGTCTATTGAACTTTATTGATTAATAGTATAACCCAATGAATGAGAAACAAGGTACATATGCTTCACATTCCTCATTTAGGGTTCCGACAATGCATAGTTCTAGTGGTATTCCTGGTTATGACTGTTTTTTCTCTTTAAAATTCTATTTTAAGAGTTTGGGGACATGAAGTTCCTTTTCTGATCTTCATTGGACTCATTTAATTCCAGATTCTTCTTTTTAATCTATTTATTTTTGGTTGATTAACAACTTCTCTTAATGAATGGAAAAGAATGTATATATGTTTCTCATTCCTCATTTCGGAATCCCACAATGCATATTTCAAGTGGTATTCATTATTATGATCATTATTACTCTTTGAAATTCTGTTTTAAGCATTTGAGACTTGAAGTTCCTTTTCTGATCTTCATGGGACTCCTTTTTGTTCCAGATTACTCTTTTTGGTCTACTTGATTTGGTTGATTAGCAGTATCTCCCAACGAATGAGAAACAAGATATATATGCTTCTCATTCTTCATTTAGGAGTCCCATATTGCATATTTCTAGTGGTACTCATTGTTATAACCATTCATACTCTATAAAATTCTGTTTTTTGCATTTGGGACATTAAGTTCTTTTTCTGATATTCATTGGACTCTTTTAAGTTCCAGATTCCTCTTTTTGGTATATTGGATTTCGTTGATTAACCATGTCTCCAATGAATGAGAAACAAGGTATATATGCTCCTCGTTCCTCATTTAGGAGTCCCACAATGCGTATATCTAGTGTTCTTTCATTGTTATTTTCATTCTTACTCTTTAAAATTCTGTTTTAAGAATTTGATGATATGATTTCCTTTTGTGATCTTCATATGACTCATTTTTGGTCCAGATTCTTCATTTGGGTCTATTGAATATGGTTGATTAATAGTATCTCCCATTGAATGAGAAACAAGGTATATTTGCTTCTCATTCCTCATTTAGGTGTCCCACATTGCATATTTCTAGTGGTATTCATTGTTATGACCATTCTTACTCTTTAAAATACTGTTTATGCATTTGGGTACATGTAGTTTATTTTCTGATCATCATTGGACTCATTTTATTTTCAGATTTTTATTTTTTGTCGAGTTGATTTCGTTGGCTAACAATGTCTCCCAATGAAAGAGAAACAAGGTCATATCCTTCTCATATCTCATTTAGAATTCCCACAATGCATATTTCTAGCGGTATTTATTGTTATGACCATTCTGTTTTAAGCATTTGGGGACATGAAGTTCTTTTTCTGATCTTCATGAGACTCATTTTCGTTCCAGATTCTTCTTTATGGTCTATTGAATTTTGTTGATCTACATTATCTCCCAACAAATGAGAAACAAGATATATATGCTTATCATTCCTCATTTAGGAGTCCCAAAATGCATATTTCTAGTGGTACTTATTGTTATGACCACTCCTAATCGTTATTCTATTTTTAACATTTGGAACATGAAGTTCCTTTTCTGATACTCATTGGACTCCTTTAAGTTCCAGATTCCTCTTTTTGGTATACTGGATTAGCTTGATTAACAGTGTCTCCCAGTGAATTAGAAACAAGGTATATATTCTTCTAATTCCTCATTTAGGAGTCCCACAAACCGTATTTCAAGTTTTATGCATTGTTATTGCCATTCTTACACAATAAAATTATGTTTTAAGCATTTGAGGACATGATATTCCTTTTCTGATCTTCATAGGATTCATTTCAGTTCTAGATTCTTTATTTGGGTCTATTGAACTTTATTGATTAATAGTATAACCCAATGAATGAGAAACAAGATACATATGCTTCACATTCCTCATTTAGGGTTCCCACAATGCATAGTTCTAGTGGTATTCCTGGTTATGACTGTTTTTTCTCTTTAAAATTCTATTTTAAGAGTTTGGGGACATGAAGTTCCTTTTCTGATCTTCATTGGACTCATTTAATTCCAGATTCTTCTTTTTAATCTATTTATTTTTGGTTGATTAACAACTTCTCTTAATGAATGGAAAAGAATGTATATATGTTTCTCATTCCTCATTTCGGAATCCCACAATGCATATTTCAAGTGGTATTCATTATTATGATCATTATTACTCTTTGAAATTCTGTTTTAAGCATTTGAGACTTGAAGTTCCTTTTCTGATCTTCATGGGACTCCTTTTTGTTCCAGATTACTCTTTTTGGTCTACTTGATTTGGTTGATTAGCAGTATCTCCCAACGAATGAGAAACAAGATATATATGCTTCTCATTCTTCATTTAGGAGTCCCATATTGCATATTTCTAGTGGTACTCATTGTTATAACCATTCATACTCTATAAAATTCTGTTTTTTGCATTTGGGACATTAAGTTCTTTTTCTGATATTCATTGGACTCTTTTAAGTTCCAGATTCCTCTTTTTGGTATATTGGATTTCGTTGATTAACCATGTCTCCAATGAATGAGAAACAAGGTATATATGCTCCTCGTTCCTCATTTAGGAGTCCCACAATGCGTATATCTAGTGTTCTTTCATTGTTATTTTCATTCTTACTCTTTAAAATTCTGTTTTAAGAATTTGATGATATGATTTCCTTTTGTGATCTTCATATGACTCATTTTTGGTCCAGATTCTTCATTTGGGTCTATTGAATATGGTTGATTAATAGTATCTCCCATTGAATGAGAAACAAGGTATATTTGCTTCTCATTCCTCATTTAGGTGTCCCACATTGCATATTTCTAGTGGTATTCATTGTTATGACCATTCTTACTCTTTAAAAAATACTGTTTATGCATTTGGGTACATGTAGTTTATTTTCTGATCATCATTGGACTCATTTTATTTTCAGATTTTTATTTTTTGTCGAGTTGATTTCGTTGGCTAACAATGTCTCCCAATGAAAGAGAAACAAGGTCATATCCTTCTCATATCTCATTTAGAATTCCCACAATGCATATTTCTAGCGGTATTTATTGTTATGACCATTCTGTTTTAAGCATTTGGGGACATGAAGTTCTTTTTCTGATCTTCATGAGACTCATTTTCGTTCCAGATTCTTCTTTATGGTCTATTGAATTTTGTTGATCTACATTATCTCCCAACAAATGAGAAACAAGATATATATGCTTATCATTCCTCATTTAGGAGTCCCAAAATGCATATTTCTAGTGGTACTTATTGTTATGACCACTCCTAATCGTTATTCTATTTTTAACATTTGGAACATGAAGTTCCTTTTCTGATACTCATTGGACTCCTTTAAGTTCCAGATTCCTCTTTTTGGTATACTGGATTAGCTTGATTAACAGTGTCTCCCAGTGAATTAGAAACAAGGTATATATTCTTCTAATTCCTCATTTAGGAGTCCCACAAACCGTATTTCAAGTTTTATGCATTGTTATTGCCATTCTTACACAATAAAATTATGTTTTAAGCATTTGAGGACATGATATTCCTTTTCTGATCTTCATAGGATTCATTTCAGTTCTAGATTCTTTATTTGGGTCTATTGAACTTTATTGATTAATAGTATAACCCAATGAATGAGAAACAAGGTACATATGCTTCACATTCCTCATTTAGGGTTCCCACAATGCATAGTTCTAGTGGTATTCCTGGTTATGACTGTTTTTTCTCTTTAAAATTCTATTTTAAGAGTTTGGGGACATGAAGTTCCTTTTCTGATCTTCATTGGACTCATTTAATTCCAGATTCTTCTTTTTAATCTATTTATTTTTGGTTGATTAACAACTTCTCTTAATGAATGGAAAAGAATGTATATATGTTTCTCATTCCTCATTTCGGAATCCCACAATGCATATTTCAAGTGGTATTCATTATTATGATCATTATTACTCTTTGAAATTCTGTTTTAAGCATTTGAGACTTGAAGTTCCTTTTCTGATCTTCATGGGACTCCTTTTTGTTCCAGATTACTCTTTTTGGTCTACTTGATTTGGTTGATTAGCAGTATCTCCCAACGAATGAGAAACAAGATATATATGCTTCTCATTCTTCATTTAGGAGTCCCATATTGCATATTTCTAGTGGTACTCATTGTTATAACCATTCATACTCTATAAAATTCTGTTTTTTGCATTTGGGACATTAAGTTCTTTTTCTGATATTCATTGGACTCTTTTAAGTTCCAGATTCCTCTTTTTGGTATATTGGATTTCGTTGATTAACCATGTCTCCAATGAATGAGAAACAAGGTATATATGCTCCTCGTTCCTCATTTAGGAGTCCCACAATGCGTATATCTAGTGTTCTTTCATTGTTATTTTCATTCTTACTCTTTAAAATTCTGTTTTAAGAATTTGATGATATGATTTCCTTTTGTGATCTTCATATGACTCATTTTTGGTCCAGATTCTTCATTTGGGTCTATTGAATATGGTTGATTAATAGTATCTCCCATTGAATGAGAAACAAGGTATATTTGCTTCTCATTCCTCATTTAGGTGTCCCACATTGTATATTTCTAGTGGTATTCATTGTTATGACCATTCTTACTCTTTAAAATACTGTTTATGCATTTGGGTACATGTAGTTTATTTTCTGATCATCATTGGACTCATTTTATTTTCAGATTTTTATTTTTTGTCGAGTTGATTTCGTTGGCTAACAATGTCTCCCAATGAAAGAGAAACAAGGTCATATCCTTCTCATATCTCATTTAGAATTCCCACAATGCATATTTCTAGCGGTATTTATTGTTATGACCATTCTGTTTTAAGCATTTGGGGACATGAAGTTCTTTTTCTGATCTTCATGAGACTCATTTTCGTTCCAGATTCTTCTTTATGGTCTATTGAATTTTGTTGATCTACATTATCTCCCAACAAATGAGAAACAAGATATATATGCTTATCATTCCTCATTTAGGAGTCCCAAAATGCATATTTCTAGTGGTACTTATTGTTATGACCACTCCTAATCGTTATTCTATTTTTAACATTTGGAACATGAAGTTCCTTTTCTGATACTCATTGGACTCCTTTAAGTTCCAGATTCCTCTTTTTGGTATACTGGATTAGCTTGATTAACAGTGTCTCCTAGTGAATTAGAAACAAGGTATATATTCTTCTAATTCCTCATTTAGGAGTCCCACAAACCGTATTTCAAGTTTTATGCATTGTTATTGCCATTCTTACACAATAAAATTATGTTTTAAGCATTTGAGGACATGATATTCCTTTTCTGATCTTCATAGGATTCATTTCAGTTCTAGATTCTTTATTTGGGTCTATTGAACTTTATTGATTAATAGTATAACCCAATGAATGAGAAACAAGGTACATATGCTTCACATTCCTCATTTAGGGTTCCCACAATGCATAGTTCTAGTGGTATTCCTGGTTATGACTGTTTTTTCTCTTTAAAATTCTATTTTAAGAGTTTGGGGACATGAAGTTCCTTTTCTGATCTTCATTGGACTCATTTTATTCCAGATTCTTCTTTTTAATCTATTTATTTTTGGTTGATTAACAACTTCTCTTAATGAATGGAAAAGAATGTATATATGTTTCTCATTCCTCATTTCGGAGTCCCACAATGCATATTTCAAGTGGTATTCATTATTATGATCATTATTACTCTTTAAAATTCTGTTTTAAGCATTTGAGACTTGAAGTTCCTTTTCTGATCTTCATGGGACTCCTTTTTGTTCCAGATTACTCTTTTTGGTCTACTTGATTTGGTTTATTAGGAGTATCTCCCAACGAATGAGAAACAAGATATATATGCTTCTCATTCTTCATTTAGGAGTCCCACATTGCATATTTCTAATGGTACTCATTGTTATGACCATTCATACTCTATAAAATTCTGTTTTTTGCATTTGGGACATTAAGTTCTTTTTCTGATATTCATTGGACTCTTTTAAGTTCCAGATTCCTCTTTTTGGTATATTGGACTTCGTTGATTAACCATGTCTCCAATGAATGAGAAACAAGGTATTTATACTCCTCGTTTCTCATTTAGGAGTCCCACAATGCGTATTTCTAGTGTTCTTTCATTGTTATTTTCATTCTTACTCATTAAAATTCTGTTTTAAGCATTTGATGATATGATTTCCTTTTGTGATCTTCATATGACTCATTTTTGGTCCAGATTCTTCATTTGGGTCTATTGAATATGGTTGATTAATAGTATCTCCCATTGAATGAGAAACAACGTATATTTGCTTCTCATTCCTCATTTAGGTGACCCACATTGCATATTTCTTGTGGTATTCATTGTTATGACCATTCTTACTCTTTAAAATTATGTTTTAAGAATTTGGGGACATAAAGTTTTGTTTCTGATCTTTTTGAGACTCATTTTCTTTTCAGATTTTTATTTTTTGTCTATTTGATTTGGTTGACTAACAATGTCTCCCAATGAAAGAGAAACAAGGTACATATCCTTCTCATACCTCATTTAGAATTCCCACAATGCATATTTTTAGCGGTATTTATTGTTACGACCACTCTGTTTTAAGCATTTGGGGACATGAAGTTCTTTTTCTGATCTTCATGAGACTCATTTTTGTTCCAGATTCTTCTTTATGGTTTATTGAATTTGGTTGATCTACATTATCTCCCAACAAATGAGAAACAAGATATATATACTTATCATTCCTCATTTAGGAGTCCCACAATGCATATTTCTAGTTGTATTCATTGTTATGACCTTTTTTAGTCTTTAAATTTCTATTTTATGCATTTAGGTATATAAAGTTCATTTTTTTATCTTCATTGGAATCATTTCAGTTCCAGATTCCACTTTTTGGCATATTGGATTTGGTTGATTAATGGTGTCTCCCAATGAATGAGAAACAATGTATTTTTGCTTCTCATTCCTCATTTAGGTGTCCCACAATGAATATTTCTAGTGGTATTCATTGTTATCACTATTCTTACTCTTTAAAATTCTGTTTAATGCATTTGGGTACATGAAGTTCATTTTCTGATCTACATTGGAATAATTTCAATCCCAGATACCACTTTTTGGGATATTTGATTTGGTTGATTAACGGTGTCTCTCATTGAATGAGAAACAATGTATTTATGCTTCTCATTCCTCATTTAGGTGTCCCACAATGCATAATTCTAGTGGTATTCATTGTTATGACCATTCTTACTCTTTAAAATTTTCTATTATGCATTTGGGTACATGAGTTCATTTTTTTATCTACATTAGACTCATTGGCATATTGGATTTGGTTGATTTACAGTGTCTCCCAATGAATGAGAAACAATGTATTTATGACTCTCATTCCTCATGTAGGTGTCCCACAATGCATATTTCTAGTGGTAATCATTGTTATGACCATTTTTCCTCTTTAAAATTCTGTTTTTATGCATTAGGGTACATGAAGTTCAATTTTTTATCTTCGTTACACTCATTTCAGTTCCAGATTCCACTTTTTGGCATATTTGATTTGGTTGATTAACGGTGTCTCCCAATGAATGAGAAACAATGTATTTATTCTTCTCATTCCTCATTTAGGTGTCCCACAATGCATATTTCTAGTGGTATTCATTGTTATGACCATTATTACTCTTTAAAATTCTGTTTTGTGCATTTGGGTACATGAAGGTATTCATTGTTACGACCATTCTTACTCTTTCAAATTCTGTTTTGTGCATTTGGGTACATGAAGTTCATGTTTCTATCTTCGTTGGACTCATTTCAGTTCCAGATTCCACTTTTTGGCATATTGGATTTGGTTGATTAACTGTGTCTCCTAATGAATAAGAAACAATGTATTTATGACTATCATTCCTCATTTAGGTGTCCCACAATGCATATTTCTAGTGGTATTCATTGTTATGACCATTCTTACTCATTAAAATTCTGTTTTATGCATTTAGGTACAAGAAGTTCACTTTTTTATCTTCATTCGATTCATTTCTGTTCCAGATTCCTCTTTTTGGCATATTGGATTTGATTGATTAACAGTGTTTCCCAATGAATTAGAAACAATGTTTTTGATTCTTATTCCTCATTTAGGTGTTCCACAATGCATATTTCTAGTGGTGTTCATTGTTATAACCATTCTTCCTCTTTAAAATTCTGTTTTATGCATTTAGGTAGATGAAGTTCATTTTTTTTTCTTCATTGGACGCATTTCAGTTCCAGATTCCACTTTTTGGCATATTGGATTTGGTTGATTAACGGTGTCTCCTAATGAATAAGAAACAATGTATTTATGACTCTCATTCCTCATTTAGGTGTCCCACAATGCATATTTCTAGTGCTATTCATTGTTATGACCATTCTTACTCATTAAAATTATGTTTTAAGCATTTAGGTACATGAAGTTCATTTTTTTATCTTCGTTGGACTCATTTTAGTTCTTGATTCCTCTTTTTGGCTTAATGGATTTGGTTGATTAACGGAGTCTCCAAATGAATGAGAAACAATGTATTTATGCTTCTCATTCCTCATTTAGGTGTCCCACAATTCATATTTCAAGTGTTATTTGTTGTTATGACCATTTTTACTCTTTAAAATCCTGTTTTATGATCCTGTTTTATGCATTTGGGTACATGAAGTTCATTTTCTAAATCTACATTTGACTCATTTCAGTTCCAGATTCCTCTTTTTGGTATATTGGATTTGGTTGATTAACGGTGTCTCCCAATGAATAAGGAGCAATGTATTTATGACTTTCATTCCTCATTTAGGAGTCCCACAATGCATATTTCTAGTGGTATTCATTGTTATGATCATTCTTACTCTTTAAAATTCTGTTTTATGCATTTAGGTACATGAAGTTCATTTTCGAATGTTCACTGGACTCATTTTAGTCCCAGATTCAACTTTTTCACATATTGGATTTGGTTGATTAAAGGTGTCTCCTAATGAATGAAAACAATGTATTTATGCTTCTCATTCCTCATTTAGGTGTCCAACAATGCATATTTCTAGTGGTATTCATTGTTATGACCATTATTACTCTTTAAAATTCTGTTTTATGCATTTGGGTACAAGAAGTTCATTTTCTAATATACATTGGACTCATTTCAGTTCGAGATTCCTCTTTTAGATATGTTGGATTTTGTTAATTAACGGTGTCTCCCAATGAATGAGAAAGAATGTATTTATGCTTCTCATTCCTCATTTAGGTGTCCCACAATGAATATTTCTAGTGGTATTCAATTTAATGTCCATTCTAACTCTTTAAAATTCGGTTTTATGCATTTGGGTACACGAAGTTCATTTTCTAATGTTCATTGGACTCATTTCAGTCCCAGATTCCACATTTTGGCATATTGGATTTGGTTGATGAACGGTGTCTCCCAATGAATGAAAACAAGGTATTTATGATTCTCATTCCTCATTTTGGTGTCCCACAATGCATATTTCTAGTTCTATTCATTATTATGACCATTCTTACTCTTAAAAATTCTGTTTTATGCATTTGGGTACATGAAGGTCGTTTTCTAATGTTCATTTTACTCATTTCTGTCCCAGATTCCACTTTTTGGCATTTTGGATTTGGTTGATTAGCGTTGTCTCCCATTGAATGAAAACAATGTATTTATTCTTCTAATTCCTCATTTAGGTGTCCAACAATGCATATTTCTAGTGGTATTCATTGTTATGACCATTCTTACTCTTTCAAATTTTGTTTAATGCATTAGGGTACATGAAGTTCATTTTCTAATGTTCATGGGACTCATTTCAGTTCCAGATTCCTCTTTTTGGTATATTGGATTTGGTTGATTAATGGTGTCTCCTAATGAATAAGAAACAATGTATTTATGCTTCTCAGTCCTCATTTTGGTGTCCCACAATGCATATTTCTAGTGTTATTTGTT
>FNXX01000090.1:0-56530 GCA_900108845.1 Iljinskaea planisiliqua | reverse complement strand
TAAAACAATCAGTAAACAGCATGGTGTTTTAAAAAGTTAAAACAACAAGGTGTTCTAAAAACAAACAAAAGAAACAACAAGGTGTCCCAACCTCAGGTTCCTAATTGGTGCACCTTTAAAATCACTAAGTACAAAGCCATAGTGACTTGTACATTATTGCCCAAAGGTAATGACTCCAAAGCAACTCAACATAGTGACTCATCTGCCTCATTAAAAACCATGTTGAGAAAACCCAGTGGGACAAATCTCATCATGGGAAAAAGAGTACAGACTCATCACCTTAAGTTACTTAGTTATCATTACTGGGTGGAGTCTTCTGGCTGAAGATGTTGAGCACTTGAATAGCAGGTAAGGTAAGTAATCCTTCTGCTAGAAGTGAATGAGCTTCCTTAGCCAGTTCCTTAGCTCTGGATCGAGTGACCCTTCCTACTATCTCTGGCTCTTCCTTTGGCTCCTTAGATGTTGTGCTATCCATGATTACATCATTTTGGGACAGATAATCTCGTGTTTTTGGGTTTTGTTTTGAGTGCAGATGGCATTAAAGTGGATGAGGAAAAGGTTAAAGCTATTAGAGAATGGCCAAGTCCGAAAACCGTTGGAGAGGTCAGAAGCTTTCATGGCCTTGCGCGATTCTACAGGAGGTTTGTAAAGGACTTAAGCTCAATAGCAGCCCCTCTTACAGAAGTCATCAAGAAGAATGTGGGATTCAAATGGGAGCAAGCACAAGAAGACTCATTTCAGACATTGAAAGGGAAGCTTACGAATGCACCTCTTCTTGTTTTGCCTGGTTTCCTGAAAACTTTTGAGATTGAGTGTGATGCCTCAGGAGTTGGAATTGGTGCTGTCTTGATGCAGGATAGGAAACCAATTGCTTACTTCAGTGAGAAGCTAGGAGGAGCCACTCTCAATTATCCAACATATGATAAGGAGCTTTATGCACTAGTGAGAGCTTTGCAAACTTGTCAACATTATCTATGGCCTAAGGAGTTCGTGGTGCATACTGATCATGAGACTCTCAAGCACTTGAAAGGACAGCACAAGCTCAACAAAAGACATGCCAGATGGATTGAATTCATTGAAACCTTTCCCTATGTCATTCGGTATAAGAAAGGTAAAGACAATGTTGTGGCTGATGCTTTGTCTCGAAGGTATGTGCTCATCTCAACCTTAGATGCTAAGTTTCTCGGATTTGAGCAAGTTAAGGAGTTATATGAGTCTGATCTAGACTTCAAAGAACCATTTCTTGCTTGTTCTAGAACCGCAAGTGGCAAGTTCTATAGGAATGATGGTTACCTGTTTTATGTAAACCGATTATGCATTCCTAACTGTTCTTTGAGAGAATTCTTGTAAGGGAAGCCCATGGAGGAGGATTAATGGGGCATTTCGGATAGCAAAGACACTGAAGTAGTGCAAGAACACTTCTTTTGGCCGCATCTACAAAGGGATGTTGAAAGGATCTGTGGCAGGTGTGTTACTTGTAAACAGTCTAAGTCCAAAGTGCAGCCTAATGGTATGTATACTCCCTTGCCTATTCCTACTCATCCGTGGAATGACATATCTATGGATTTTGTGCTTGGATTGCCTAGAACTAGGACAGGAAAGGATTCTATCTTTGTGGTTGTAGATAGATTTTCTAAGATGGCCCATTTTATTCCATGTCATAAAACTGATGATGCATTGCACGTAGCTGATTTGTTCTTTAGAGAGATCATTCGTTTGCATGGCATGCCTAGGACAATTGTTTCTGATACACTAAGTTCTTGAGTTACTTCTGGAAAACTCTTTGGTCTAAGTTAGGTACTAAGTTGTTGTTTTCAACTACTTGTCACCCGCAAACTGATGGACAAACTGTAGTAGTTAATAGGACTTTGTCAACTTTGCTAAGGGCTGTCATTAAAAAGAACCTTATAACTTGGGAAGAGTGCTTACCACATGTTGAGTTTGCATATAATCATGCAGTTCATTCGGCTACAAAGTACTCTCCATTTGAGATTGTTTATGGTTTCAATCCTTTGTCTCCTTTGGATCTAATCTCTTTGCCTTTGAGTGAAAGAACTAGTTTAGATGGCGAGAAGAAAGCTAAACTTGTTAAACAGATCCATGAGAAAGCAAGGATCAACATTGAGGAGAAGACTAAGCAGTATGTTAAGAAAGCCAACAAGGGCCGACGCGAGCTAGTCTTTGATGTTGGAGATCAAGTTTGGGTTTACTTGAGGACCGATTTCCGGCTGAAAGGAAGTCCAAACTTATGCCTAGGGTTGATGGACCATTCAAGATAGTCAAGCGGATCAACAACAATGCCTATCAAGTTGATTTGCAAGGTAAGTATCAAGTTAGTTCAAGCTTTAATGTTTCTGACTTAATTCCTTTTGTGGCAGATGATCAAGATTTGAGGTCAAATCCTTTTCAACCGGGAGGGGATGATGCGATCATGGATGGCACCAAGGATGGAGAGCTTGAACCAGAACCAGAAGCTGAGCTTAAGGCTGTGGAAGAGCATGGAGCAGAAGGCGTGAAGCTTGTAGCTGAGGATGCTTTGCAAGTACCGGACGCTTTGCAAGTACCGGCCGGAGCCATGACCAGGGTGCGGACCAGGTAGCTGTCTCAAACGCTAAGTTCTTTACTTAGTTCTGCCAATGTTCAGTACAACCTTAAGGAGGAAGAAGTGCCACACACGACTTTAGTAAGGTTCAGTAAGGATTCGGGAAGCCCTTCCTAAATCGACTTTTAGTAAGGTTTCATGAAGATTTAGGTGGACCTTCCTAAGTGGACGATTCGGATAGCATCAAGAGACCGCGTGTTCACATCAGTTGAAGAGTCAGTCAACATGGAATCAATTCAGTCAAGTCTTTACTTCATTAATATATTGTTTTCCGTGTTGTCTTGTCTTGTTTTCTGAAACACAAACACTATATATGTATTTCGGAAACCATTGAATGAACAAGAAGTTAAGTTTGATCATTGCGATTGTCTTGGAGAGTGAATCTCTGTTGTTCCTTGTGAACAAACCCCTGTTGCTTGGTGAGTCATATCCAAACAACAATCCCTCTTCGATCGTCTAAGTGAGTCATATCTTAGGACTGCTGAGGTTTGGAATATCAAGAGCCTTCCGCATCCCTTGTGCGACCTAACGATCCATTCCTTTGTTCTTGAGAGCTAGTAGCTCAATTGAGTTCAAAGTCTATCCAGACCAACTTCAGAGTGTAATCCGTGGGAGGGAGTTGATCCCCGTATCATCCACCCAAAAGGTCTCCATTGGTTCTAACTTCAGTATGCGCTTGTACCTCCAGGCAACAGACTCCTTCTGTCAAGCTGATCCATCGCTTTCCACCAGACTCTTCACACCAGGTTCTTCAAGTTGGGGGCAATCGGTTCTAACTTCAGATATGTTCTGTGCCCATACATTTAACTTCATGTCTCAATGAGACTATCATCAGATCAATCATTTGAATCTGTGAACTTAGAACATCAAAGACAAAATCAGTGGTGGAACTTCCTAGTGAGGGCACACTCACGCTTGTGGAAGTTCCAAAAGTGCCAAAGAAGAAAGCAAGAATGCATTAAACATGAGAGTGAATGATCATTGTAAGATGAGAGTGATTAAGCCATTAAGACAATGAAATCAGAGAATAATGAGAATGACATCAAGTAAGAGAGTTTTAGAAGTAACCAGAGAATGATGGAGAATAGTGGATGGACAGAGTCTTGCTCTGCTTTAAAGAGGCCACAGTGCGAAAACTTGATGGCAAACATCAAGCCATTTAGGCTGATCAACAAAAGCATCAGACCATCATGCACAAGCATCCATCCAGGCTAAGAGTGTTGGTGAGGCACCAGTTTTCATGAACAAGAGAATCAAGGACAACCCACTTCAAGAGAGTTTCCTGCAAGCATTGTAACAAACACATCAAAGTGAACCACCCAAAGGTGGGTTCTGAAGATTAAAACTTAAGCATAAGTATCCAAAGAGTATCAGATGTAACCAAGAGTATAGTGAGAATGATGGAAGTGTAGTGGAAGATGGTGAGATGGAGAGTATAAGCGGAAGCATCTTCAGTCCATGGCCTTCAAGGTTCCATGGCTGAGCAGAAACATCAAACCACAGCTCTTAGGCATCCATGGTTGATCAACAATGCTGGTGAGGCAATAACTTCTCAACCATGTAAGTTTTAGAAGATGAAAACAGATGAAGAACCTATAGGTTCGAATAGAGAGAGAGTGATGAAGAACAGATGATATTATTGAAATAGAAATGGAACTCAGTCCATAAGTGTATCTTTACAATGGTTTCGACATAGAGTATATATAGACAGACAGGATAGACTACAAAGAGAATGAAAGTGACATGTGTGGACAGGAAGAGCTGGAGAGAGAGAAGGGGAGTGGTTCAAGGTCGCAGGTCGCTGAAAGCGACCGCTCCTAACGGCTGGGAACCTTAACTCCACACGTGACTCTTCCTTGTTGTGACCAACAACAGTCACAAGGATTTGAAGTCCTCTTGCACTTCTTCCTTCATTATTTGCTGAGTGTTGAGTCGTGTTCTCCAAGTCAACCTGTTCCTTGCTTCACACGATCTGGCCATGACTTGTATCACACGGTTTAATACTCCCCCTCAAGCTTAACCACATGAGCAGTGTGGTCAAGCTTGGAGCCGTGAGTCTACACCTCATTAAAAACCTTAGCAAGCAAAACCACATGGGACAAAAGCTGTACATAAGGAAAAGAGTGTGAGTCTCACGGCCAAGGGTCTTCAAGGCCCGGCCGGTTGATATCAATGAGGCCTAGCTTCTCATAAGCAAACTCACAGGTCTTGAGGCTTGCGGACTTGGTAAAGATATCAGCCAGCTGATCAGAGCTCTGTGTATAGCAGGGCAGGATGACTCCAAGTTGCATTTGCTCTCTGACCTTATGACAATCGACTTCTATATGCTTGGTTCTTTCATGGAACACTGAGTTAGATGCTATATGAATTGCTGCCTGGTTATCACAATGCATAGTGATAGGCATAGTGACTTCCCTCCCTAGGTCTTTTAGTAACATCTTCAACCACATCAGTTCGGTTGTGAGTCTTCTCATGGCCCGGTACTCAGCCTCAGCACTAGAACATGCGACCACCTTTTGCTTCTTGCTTTTCCAGGTAACTAAGTTCCCTCCAACAAAGGTACAATAGCCTGTGGTTGATCTCCTATCCTCTCGGTCACCAGCCCAATCCGCATCGCAATAGCCAACCACTTCTATGCTTCTATTACACCCCATCCAAATGCCTTGTCCCGGAGAGCCTCTGAGGTACCTCAGTATGCGATCCACCATTCTCCAATGAGACTCCCTTGGCTCTTGCATGTGTTGGCTAATCTGATTCACAGCAAAACACAGGTCAGGTCTGGTGAGAGTGAGATAGATAAGCTTACCCACTAATCTTCGGTAAAGCTTGGCATCTTCAAACGGTCGATCTTCTTCATGCTCTTGTTGTTGATGAACCTTATAAGCATCTTCAAGAGGTGTTTTAGCTGATCTTCCTTCCTTAACACCTGATTCACTTAAAAGATCAAGTGTGTACTTCCTTTGGGATAAGAAGAGACCCTCCTTTGATCTACATACTTCTATCCCAAGGAAGTACTTTAGTTCTCCAAGATCCTTAATATCAAAGACAGATTTTAAATATGATTTGGTGTCTTGAATACCTACCTTGTCATTCCCTGAGATGATGATATCATCAACATAAATGAGAATGACTATAATACCTTTATGGCTTTGCAAGGTGAAGAGGGTATGATCAGCTTCTGATCTGTTGAATCCCCGATCCAAGAGAGTCACACTCAGCTTACGGTACCATGCCCTTGGAGATTGCTTCAAGCCATAGATTGCCTTCCTTAGTCTGAGCACCTTTCCTGGTTGCACAATGTCCTTCAGGCCTGGTGGAGGTATCATGTACACTTCTTCCTCTAGCTCCCCCGAAGGAAAGCATTCTTCACGTCCATCTGCCACAGTTCCCATTCCAGGTTGGTAGCAATGGACAGGATCACCCTAACCGTATGTAGCTTTGCAACTGGTGCAAAAGTGTCACGGTAGTCTTCTCCATATGTCTGAGTGAACCCTCTTGCAACTAGCCTGGCCTTGTACCTTTCAATTTCTCCATTGCTCTTGTACTTGATGGTGAAGACCCATTTAGAGCTCACAGTCTTCTTTCCTTTAGGTAAGTCGGCTTCATACCAAGTGTGGTTTCTCTCCATAGCATTGGTCTCTTCTTGGACAGCATCTCTCCATTCTTTGATTTCTTTGGCCTCATCATACGATCTTGGAACTTCTTCCTGATCAAGAACACTGATGAACACCCTGTGATCTTCTGGAATGTATGCTAGAGAACATACTGCCTGAGTTGGATGAGCCACAGCTTGGCAATTGTAGTAAACCCTTGTGTTTACCCAGTTAGACGGGTCTCTCCTTATCCTCTGACTTCTCCTGAGCACCACCGGCTGATCAGCCACTGGACCATCCACTGGACCATGTGGTTCTATGTTGTTCTCTGTATCACCCACCGTGGCCTCATCGGCCGGTGCGGTAGCTTCGTCCGGTTGATCATCATTCATGGCAGGTGCACCTTGATCATGATCCAGATCATCTTCCATATCATTCTCCCCCTCAGGATTAAGGGGAACTGCCATTGTAGGCGCAGGGATGGAGGAAGGGCCGGCCGAGGGAGGAGGTATGCCTAGATTCTCAAAGAGGACCCGGAGGTTGGCCGCCCTGTCAGACTGAGACTGAGCCAGATTCTGGAGAGTATCCCAATCTCTCTCAGTGTAGTATCCTTTGTGCTCTAGGAACTTCACATCACGAGACACCAACACCTTGCCAGTTTGTGGTACAAGGCACTTGTATCCTTTCTGAGTGGTTGAATAGCCAATGAACATGGCCTTGGCACTCTTTTCATCCAGCTTACTACGGTTTTCTCCTGGAACCAAAACATAACACACACATCCAAAGACACGTAAGTGTTCAATAGTAGGTGGTGAACCAGTAAGTACCTCAAAAAGGGATGAGTCCTGAAGGATCCTGGTCGGTATCCGATTGATTAAGTAACATGCAGCTACCACAGCATCACCCCAAAACCTCTTTGGTACATTGGCATGGAACATCATGGACCTTGCTACTTCCATGAGGTGCATGTTCTTTCTTTCAGACACTCCATTCTGCTGAGGTGTGTATGGACAGCTGGTTTGGTGGATCATTCCATGTTTAGTCATATATTGTTTGAATGCGTGGCTTGTGTACTCTCCCCCATTATCTGATCTTAACACTTTTACTTTGGCATTATAGTGGTTAGTAACATATGCATGAAAGCTAATAAAGGCTTCTAGTATTCTGTCCTTAGATGGGAGCAAGGTTAGCCATGTATATTTGGATTTTTCATCTATAAATGTGACAAAGTACTTATGGTTTTCTCTTGAATAACAGGGTGAGGTCCAAACATCAGAGTGCACTAAGTCAAAACAATTTTCATAGAGAGTAGATGATTTTGGAAAAACAGTCTTGCAATGTTTACCAAGTATACAAGCTTCACATTCAGAGTTTTGAAACTTAATTCTAGGTAACAACAAGTTTAAAGCCCTATGATGAGGGTGTCCTAGTCTAGCATGCCAAGTTGCATTATCAATACCAACTACATTAAAGCTAAAGCCGCTTGAAAGAGAGGAAGAAAGCTTAGTGTCTTCAAGCACATAGAGTCCATCCTTAGTGGTTCCTTGTCCAAGAACCTTACTTGTTTCAATATCCTGAAAGGAAACATCATTAGGACCGAAAATAGCATAACAGTTTAAATCAGAGGTTGCCTTCTTAACTGACAGTAAGTTAGATGTGAATGTTGGCATATAGAAAGCTTGTGATTCTTTGTCAAACAATTTCAGGTTACCAATTCCTTCTATCTGAACTTGTTCACCATTAGCTATACTCACATATCCTAAAGCAGGTTTAATATTTCTAATAAGCTTAGAGTCACTAATCATATGATGACTAGCTCCTGAATCCACAATCAATGGTTTAACACTGGTAGAATCTAGCCTAACATTGCTACAAGATGCATGAAAGCTCAAGGGTTTTACAGAGTTACCAGAATCCTTGAGTGCTTTGATGAGAGCATCAAGGTCGGCTTTCTTGACAAACTCTGAGGGTGTCTCCAAGGGTTGGCTAGACGGTCCCCCCTTTTCTTGATTCCCACTGGAACCAGACGCCATATGAGCACGAGTATCCTTGTGATTGTGGGTGTCTCTCCAATGTCCTTGGTTAGAAGAGCGAGAGTCCCATCATCCTGATTGAGGAGGAAATCGCTTTAGGTGAGGATGAAGAATGAAGCATTTCTCCTTGGTGTGTCCTGGCTTCTTGCAATAGGTGCAAACCACAGAATTGCCTTCTCCAGGTCGGTAATGGCCTTTGTTAGCCAACGCATTGGTCTCCTCTGCTTTGTTGGCCAACCCAAGGTCTCCACCTTTCCCACCAAATATACCAAGAGAGCCTTGTTCCTTCTGGATTTGTGAGCACACTTCATCAAGACTTGGAAGCTTGGTTCCACGAAGGATGTGTTTAATCAGATCGTTGTAGGCTGGATTGAGAACCATTAGGAGGGCAAACACCTTATCTTGCTCTCTTCGTTCATTTAGGACAGCCGCATCCAGGGTAGGTGGTCTGAGCATCTCCAGCTCAGCCCAAGAGGACCTGAACTTTCCAAAGAAGGTGTTGAAGTCGGTATCTCCTTGGCTCAGTTGGTTGATGCTTCTCTTGATTTCAAAGACCCGGGTAAGGTTTGACACATTGCCAAAGACATTCTTCAAGGTATCCCACAACTCCTTAGCACTTTCGCAGTATGAGTAGGCTTCAAGAACAGAGAGAGTTAGAGATCCTTGAAGAATAGCAAGCACCGCTTGGTCCTCTGAGAACCACTTCTCTGCCTGCCCTGGCCCCTTCATCAGCCGCATCCTTCTCTCCATGTTTGGCTTCATCCTCGGTCGCCTTGTTGTCTTCGACATGGCTCCATAGTTTGCGATCACACAAAACCGCCTTAGTGGTTCTAGCCCATAGGAGGTAGTTGTCTGCACCCTTGAGTACCACAGGAAGAGTGACTGGCTTGTTATTTTCCATTGTAACTCGTCGGGAGCTTGAAGAGCAGCTTCAAGAACAGCTATGGACCGCTGGACAAAGAGATGTATCTGACTAAGGACCGCTGGATAAAGGACTCACGATTGTAAAGATTGAGAGTTTAAGATGCCACACACAATCTAGAAATGTTTATGAGAAGAGAAGAAGTGACAAAGGTCAGAGAGCACAAGGACTGAAGAGATTCGAATGAGCTATTGTCCAATGGACAAAAGGAAATGAAGAACAGATTTCTTGAGTTCGACAGCGAGTTTTTAGAAAGAGATTGAAGACTAAATAAGAGGAGCTTTTATTGCTCTGATACCATGTAAGTTTTAGAAGATGAAAACAGATGAAGAAGCTATAGGTTCGAATAGAGAGAGAGTGATGAAGAACAGATGATATTATTGAAATAGAAATGGAGCTCAGTCCATAAGTGTATCTTTACAATGGTTTCGACATAGAGTATATATAGACAGACAGGATAGACTACAAAGAGAATGAAAGTAACATGTGTGGACAGGAAGAGCTGGAGAGAGAAGGGGAGTGGTTCAAGGTCGCAGGTCGCTGAAAGCGACCGCTCCTAACGGCTGGGAACCTTAACTCCACACGTGACTCTTCCTTGTTGTGACCAACAACGGTCACAAGGATTTGAAGTCCTCTTGCACTTCTTCCTTCATTATTTGGTGAGTGTTGAGTCGTGTTCTCCAAGTCAACCTGTTCCTTGCTTCACACGATCTGGCCATGACTTGTATCACACGGTTTAATAAACCAGTCTTTCATTAAATGGATGCAAGAACATGCTCCTTTCAATTGATTCCTGCAACCTCAACAACAACAATAACTCATTAAGAGATTAGATCACACAAAGGTGATTTCTGTAGAAAAGAACGAGTTAATGGAACAAAATTCTTTGTCCATCTACCAAGTTCAAAGTATAAATCAGAGTATTCAAACGGAAGAGAAGAAGAATGAAATACGAGAGAGAGCAAAGAGAGAGAGAAGAGACATAATGTGAAACATTAGTTTATTATTGTTACAAGAGTGGTTTGTTACATATGTGGCTCGTGTCCTTTTATAGACACAGCAATAAGAACGCTGGAGCAAACAAACAAAAGGGAGAGAGCGACATAAAAGGAATCTTTGTTGGGTTTAAAGCTTGGAAAGTGACAGCTCCTAAAGGAAGGGAAAACCCGTGACTTCTCTAGCGTCCCTTTGGTCACATGTTTAAATGATAATAGTAACTACTTTCTCCAGGCGTGTAATGCTCCTTCCTTGCTTGCATAAGTTGACTTTATTCTTCAAATACTTCCCCGTCTAAGACAATGCCGTGACATACAAGGAATGAGAGTCTTGTCTCACAAGTAACCGTGTACTCATGCTCTTCACTCTTCTTGTTCAACACTCCCCCTCAAGCTTAGCTCTAGATGCAATGGAACTAAGCTTGGAAACTCATGAACTATCACCTCATTAAAAAACTTATCATAGAAAACCCTTTGGGACAAAACTATGATAAGGGAAAAAGAGTGTGATATCCATGAGCTAGAGGAGTGAAGGTCATGCGTGTGGAAGGTCAACTAGGCCGAGTTTGCTGTGGGTGTGAGAGCAAACTTTTGAACTAGCCGCCTTGGTGAAGACATCTGCGAGTTGGTCTTCACTCCTTGTGTAACATGGAAGGATGGTGCCATCTTCAATCTTCTGTCTTACTTTGTGACAATCCACCTCAATATGCTTGGTTCTCTCATGAAAGACTGAGTTGGTTGCTATGTGTATTGCCGCCTGGTTATCACAGTGCATCGTGATTGGTGTGGCTTGATCAATGTTGAGGTCGTTGAGGAGCATCTTCAGCCAAGTTAACTCGTTTGTAAGCTTTCTCATTGCTCTGTATTCTGCTTCGGCTGTTGAGCATGCCACCACCTTTTGTTTCTTTGTCTTCCAAGTCACAAGATTGCCTCCAATGAATGTGCAGTATCCGGTTGTGGATCTTCTATCAACTCTATCACCAGCCCAATCAGCATCACAATATCCTACAATCTCTGTGCTTTCATTCTTGCCAATCCATATGCCATGACCAAGAGAGCCTTTGAGATATCTGAGGATACGGTTAACAATGCTCCAATGGTATTGAGTAGGTGTTTGCATATGCTGACTGACCTGGTTCACAGCAAAACACACATCAGGTCGTGTAAGAGTTAGGTAGATAAGCTTACCTACAATGCGTCGGTACTGAGCAACATCTGAGAACGGTTCATCTTCTTTCTCCCCCTCTCGGTTGACCTTGTAGCCATCCTCCAGTGGTGTGAGAGCCGGTTTGGCATCAAGGGTACCTGTCTCAGTTAAAAGATCAAGGACATACTTCCTTTGGAAAAGAAATAAACCTGCTTCAGACCGGCAGATTTCAATACCAAGGAAGTATTTGAGTTCTCCAAGATCTTTGATATCAAAGACTGATTTAAGGAAGGTTTTAGTAGACTGAATACCTTCCTTGTTGTCCCCTGAGATGATGATATCATCCACATAAATGAGGACAACAACAATACCTTGGGAGTTTTGGAGGGTAAAGAGTGTGTGATCAGCCTCAGATTTTCTGAATCCATGATCTCTGAGGGTGTGACTCAACTTGTGGTACCAGGCGCGTGGAGACTGTTTGAGACCATAGATGGCTTTTCTCAGGCGTAGGACCTTGCCAGGGGCAATGCTATCTTCTAGACCCGGTGGGGGTGTCATATACACCTCATCTTCAAGCTCCCCCTGAAGAAAAGCATTCTTCACATCCATTTGCCACAAATCCCATGATAAGTTGGTAGCTAGAGATAAGATGACCCGGACAGTGGGAAGCTTGGCAACTGGGGCAAATGTATCACGGTAGTCATCCCCATAAGTTTGAGTGAACCCACGAGCAACTAGACGAGCCTTGTACCTCTCAATGTCTCCATTGCTTTTGTATTTGATAGTAAAGATCCATTTGGAGCTGACTGCTTTCTTGCCCTTTGGTAGAGTGGCTTCATCCCATGTGTGGTTATGAATCATGGCGCCAACTTCATCACCCACGGCATTACGCCACACCTTGTGTTCCTTTGCCTCATCATAGTTTTGGGGTATCTGGACCACATCAATCTTGCTTAGGAAAGCTAAGTGATCAGATGGCAAGAGGGCAAACGAGCACACTGCTTGAACCGGATGAGCAACGGCCTGATTGTTGAAGTAGACCCGAGTGTTCACCCAATTTGATGCTGGTTGTCGAATCCGTGTGCTTCTTCGGAGCTCAGTTGGTTGAGTACTGGAAACAGCTGGCGGCATTTCTCCCTCAGGATGCTGGTGATAGTCATCATCAGAGGAGGAACCCAAATCTGTGGTTGCGAGCGGTGTGATATTATCTTCATCTGAAGTAGCTTCAGCTGATGGAGACTCCACAGGTTCAGGCATTACTGGTTCTGGACTGACAGGACTGGGTGGAGTTGCTTCTGGTATGTGCGTCTCAGCTAAATCCGTAGTGGAGGTTGTAGTGTTGCCCAAATGATCAAGAAGGAACCGAAGGCTAGAGGCTCTGTTAGATGGTGATCTCGCCAAGTCCTTAAGGTTATTCCATTCTTGTTTGTCAAAGTAACCTTGCTCCTCAAGAAACTTAACATCCCGTGAGACATGGGTCTTGAAGGTGGTTGGATCATAGCATTTGTACCCCTTTTGTGTTGTTGAATAGCCAAGGAAGATACACTTGGTGCTTCTTGCATCTAATTTGTTCCTTTGTTCACCTGGAACCAACACAAAACACACACATCCAAATACCTTTAAGTGATGGACTGAGGGTTTTTCTTTGTTCAGTACCTCAAATGGTGATTGGTCATTGAGGATCCTTGTAGGAATGCGGTTAATGAGGTAACAAGCAGTCATTACAGCATCTCCCCAAAACTTCTTTGGCACATGATATGAACTCCCTTGATCACTCTAAAGAAAGGCTGTCGGTTGTATGATAGATGGTGAGACTGTGAAACGAGATTGATGATGATGATAGAACCCGTGGGGAAGTCTTATGGTATGAGAATGGATATATGATTGGAGACAAGGGTTTTATGGATGGATTCAAGATGATTAGATGATTAGGATAGATAGAAGAGTTTCAAGGTCACTAGGTGTAATGAAACTCGGATTTCATGAACTCATTCAAGGAATCAAAGGTGAGAGAAAAGATGCATTATATTGCTTTTCATTAATGTTCTTCGCTACCTTATCATGGCAGGTTGATTACAGTTTAAATACAACTCTCAGACAACCCTAAAACTCAACAACATGCTGTTTTAAAACAATCAGTAAACAGCATGGTGTTTTTTAAAAGTTAAAACAACAAGATGTTCTAAAAACAGACAAAAGAAACAACAAGGTGTCCCAACCCTCAGGTTCCTAATTGGTGCACCTTTTAAATTCACTAAGTACAAAGCCATAGTGACTTGTACATTATTACCCAAAGGTAATGACTCCTAAGCAACTCAACATAGTGACTCATCTGCCTCATTAAAAACCATGCTGAGAAAATCCAGTGGGACAAAACTCATCATGGGAAAAAGAGTACAGACTCATCACCTTAAGTTACTTAGTTATCATTACTGGGTGGAGTCTTCTGGCTGAAGATGTTGAACACTTGGATAGTAGGTAGGGTAAGTAATCCTTCAGCTAGAAGGGAGTGAGCTTCCTTAGCCAGTTCCTTAGCTCTGGATCGAGTGACTCTTCCTACTATCTCTGGCTCTTCCTTTGGCTCCTTAGATGTTGTACTATCCATGATTACATCATCCTCTCCCTCTTGAAAAGGATTTGTCCTCAAATCTGTATCTGCAACATAAGGGAGCAAGTCAGAAACATTGAATGTTGTAGAGATATTATACTTACCTTGGAGATCAATCTGGTAGGCATTATTGTTGATTCTCTTGACAACTTCAAATGGTCCATCCATTTGTGGCATGAGCTTGTTTTTCCTCTCCTCTGGAAACCTGTCTTTCCTCAAATGAATCCACACCAAGTCTCCTTCTTCAAAGATCAACTCCTTTCTGCCCTTGTTTGCGTGCTTCTCATACTGTTTAGTCTTCTTCTCTATGTTCTCCTTAGCCTTAGCATGTATCTTCCGCACCTGTTCAGGATTAAAACCATATACAATTTCAAAAGGGGAAAAGAGAGATGCAGAGTGCTTAGCATGGTTGTAAGCAAACTCCACGTGAGGTAGGCACTCTTCCCATGACTTGATGTTGCTTTTAACCAAGGTTCTGAGAAGTGTAGACAATGTTCTGTTCACCACCTCTGTTTGTCCATCAGTTTGGGGGTGACATGTAGTAGAGAATGCAAGCTTTGTTCCTAGTTTAGCCCATAAGGTTCTCCAAAAATGTCCTAGGAATTTGGTGTCCCTGTCTGAAACTATCTCTTGAGGCATTCCATGCAGTCTTACTACTTCCCTGAAAAACAAGTTAGCTACACAGACAGCATCATCTGTCTTGTGACTGGCAATGAAGTGTGCCATCTTGCTGAACCTGTCAACAACTACAAAGATAGAATCTCTACCATTCCTAGTTCGGGGTAAGCCAAGCACAAAATCCATAGAGATATGAGTCCAAGGTTGAGAAGGAATAGGGAGAGGGGTGTACAAACCGTGAGGTTGCACCTTACTCTTTGCCATTTTACAGACAGCACATCTAGAACAGACCCTCTCCACATCGGTCTTCATGTTAGGCCAATAGAAGTGGTCTTGCAATCCAAGTAATGTCTTTGCAACTCCAAAGTGTCCAGCTAGTCCACCTCCATGAGCTTCTCTTACTAACAGTTCTCTGATGGAGCTCCGTGGTATGCACAGGCGGTTGTTATAGAATAGATACCCTTCCTGTCTATGATATTTCTCAAACGCAAACTTATGGCACTTGCCATAGCTCTCAGCAAAATCAATGTCAGTTTCATACAGATTTATTATGTGATCTAACCCATCTAACTTTGAAGTCAAGGTAGATACAAGTGTGTACCTTCTGGATAATGCATCTGCAACTACATTATCCTTACCTTTCTTGTATTTGATAATGTATGGGAAGGTCTCTATAAACTCCATCCATCTGGCATGTCTTTTATTAAGCTTCTGTTGTCCTTTAAGGTGTTTTAAAGACTCATGATCTGTGTGAATGACAAATTCCTTGGGCCACAAGTAGTGCTGCCACATTTGGAGAGCTCTAACCAAGGCATATAGTTCTTTGTCATAGGTTGGGTAGTTTGCTGTTGCTCCTCCTAACTTCTCACTAAAGTATGCCACTGGTTTTCTATCCTGCATCAACACAGCACCAATACCAACTCCTGAAGCATCACATTCAATTTCAAATGTTTTAAGAAAATCAGGAAGAACTAAAAGGGGAGCATTGATAGGCTTCTCTTTAAGGGCTTTAAAAGCCTGTTCTTGGGCGTCCTTCCATCTGAACCCGACTTCTTTCTTGATGACTTCAGTTAATGGTGCGGCCAGAGTGCTGAAGTTTGGAACAAATCTTCTGTAGAACCCTACTAACCCATAAAAGCTCCGAACTTCTCTAATACTCTTAGGTGTAGGCCATTCTTTGATTGCTTTAACCTTCTCTTCATCAACCTTAACTCCTTCTGCACTAACAACAAAGCCTAGAAAGACAACCTCAGTAGTACAGAATGAACATTTAGAGAAGTTAGCAAAGAGAGATTGAGAACGAAGAACCTCCAGAACTTGGCGGATATGCTCCAGATGTTCTATCAAACCTTTGTTGTAGATGAGAATGTCATCAAAGTAGACTACCACAAAAACTCCAATGAATGGTCTCAAGGCATGATTCATGAGGTGCATGAAGGTGCTGGGAGCATTGGTGAGACCAAATGGCATGACTAGCCACTCATACAAGCCTTGCTTGGTCTTGAAAGCAGTCTTCCACTCATCCCCTTCCTTCATTCTGATCTGGTGGTAACCACTCTTCAAATCGATTTTAGAGAAGATTGTGGAACCACATAACTCATCTAGCATATCATCAAGCCTTGGAATAGGGTGTCTGTACTTCACTGTGATATTGTTGATAGCTCTGCAGTCTACACACATCCTCCATGTTCCATCTTTCTTAGGAACCAATAGAACTGGTACTGCAAAAGGACTGAGACTTTCTCTGATGTGGCCTATATTCATCAACTCTTCCACTTGCTTCTGAAGTTCCTTGGTCTCCACAGGGTTGGTTCTGTAAGCTGGTATGTTTGGTAGCACTGACCCTGGTACTAGATCAATTTGATGCTCAATCCCACGAATTGGAGGTAGGCCTGGAGGTATCTCTTCTGAAAAGACATCCTTGTACTCCTCAATGATTTCTATCATCTCTTGTGGAAGTTCCTTTAAAGGTTTGGTGCTAGCAAGTGTCTCCTTGTAGACAAACATGAAGGTTGTCATCTCAGGATCAAAGAGTTTGTTGAATTCACTGTGGTTGATGTACAAGCTGTTTGAGACCCTTTCCTTATCCTTGCGGTTCATATGGAGCTGGTCTTTGTAGATCTCGCTGGGTGATAGTGGTAGAAGAGTGACCTTGCGCCCTTTAAACTCAAAGGACTGCTTGTTGGTGTAGCCATCATGAAGCACTCTTCTGTCAAACTGCCATGGTCTGCCCAACAACAAGTGACTAGACTTCATAGGAATTACATCACAGAGTAGCTCATCCTCATACTTACCGATGGCTAGCTTGACAAGTACCTGCTGAGAGACAGTTAAGGCCCCTTTGTTGTCTAACCATTGTAGCTGGTAAGGCCTTGGATGTGAAGTGGTTTTAAGGTTGAGTTTCTTCACCATCTCTTCACTTGCTGCATTGGTGCAACTTCCTCCATCTACAATCAGTGTGCAAACCTTATCTTGGACCACACATCTGGTGTGGAAGAGATTCTCACGCTGGCCTCTATCATCTGGATGGATCTGAACACTCAATGTTCTGCGTGCCACTAACATCTCCCCTACTGCTGCTGGTTCTTCTTCTTCTTCTGTACCAACATCGGTTTCACTCTCTGAACTGTCTTGGGGTACTATCTCTCCTCCTTCTTGTAACAGGAACATCTTCTTGTTAGGACAGTCTCTGGAGTAATGCCCCATGCCTTGGCATTGAAAGCATCTGATGTTGCTGGTAGAAGTCCCACTCCTTGGTTTAAACTCGATCTTAACCTCTTCCTTGGCTGTAGTTGAAGATGGTTTGTGATCCTTGATGTAAGCTGGTTTACTGAGCTCCTTAGGCTTTGGAATGTTAGAGGAGAAGTTTGATCTACCAATCCTCCTCTTGATCTGTGACTCAATCAATTCAGCCTTATGCACTATCTCTTGTACATCTTCATAGTTTTGTAACTCAACTTTGTCTTGAATATTAGAGTGAGGAGATGAGAAGGCCAAACGAAGGAAGTGAAGGCTGATCATCTCCACATCAAAGAAAAGAAGAAGGTGGCAATCAAGGCTGAAGAAGCCATTGATCAGATCAAGCCTCGGCCAAGATCAACCAAAGGTGATCAGCCAAGAGTCCAAGAAGATTAAGGCCGAGGCCCATCAAGGAATGAAGCTGTGTTGCAAACAACAAGGTGCCAAGTTTGGTTTAGCCCAATGAAGGCCCAAGATGAGCTCTTTCTTTAACATTTGAATTCATGCAAGCCCATGCAAGCTTCTAGAAGAAAAAGAGAAGAGGGAAACTAGTTTGAATTCAAATTAGAGAAGTCACATGTGTTTGCAACCATTAGAAGCTGTCACTATCCACGCCTTGGACAAACCAGGAGGGTTATGGACGTGGGAGAAGGCAACAAAGGAAGATCACATGTTCTCTTAAGGATTTGAATGTTAGGACTTGTCACTTTCAGTCTTGGACTTCACCCTCTCTCTCCTCATGTCACTTTCACACACTTTTGTCTTTGTATGCAGTTCAAATTCGTGTGTGTCTATATAAAGACCACACCACCATTGTAAACTATACACAGAAATAAGAAACAAGTCTTGATAATAAACTTGTGTAGCTTTACCTTCTTTACTTAGTGTTTAACCTAATGGTTGCAATGTAGAGAGTTATTGTTACACAGTTTAGAGGCTGCCTTAAGGCAGCCCATTACTTGTCAATGTTACTTAAATTGTTACTTAAACTCTTTCTTATTTAAGTTAGACACTAGCTTAAGTGAGCTAATCCTTATTTCCTAAGCACACAAACTCTCTGAATGTTGTGGTGCTAAACTGGATTTAAGGCTCACTCTAGTGCAATCTTTTCTTGATCAAATGAGTTCATGTTTAGTTCATGAAGAACACAATCACAAGTTGATTGTTGTTTCTCTTATGATGTGAGGCAATCCTCACTTAAACTAACATGGTATCAGAGCAGTTGCTCTTGGGATGAACTCATTTCCTTTACTCTTTGTAACCAATGATTCTCTCTTCTCTCTTATTCTTGTTAAAGCTCTGTTGATAGACTTAAAGATGTCTTGCGTCCAGAGCATGAGAGAGAGAGATAGGTTCTTGTTCTTGTTTCAAAATGGTTTTAAGAAAAGGATTTCAAATGTTTTGGTTTCAAAATTGCTTTCATTTCAAAACCAGTTTTTAAAAGCTGTTTATGTTTTCAAATTGCAAACCTTTATGGGTCAATCCATGAATTCTCCATTTATACCCTCAAATATTATTGATGATAGTTGAAAGATTACTATCTTGAGGGAGGGAGAAAGATTGAAACCTTCTCTTGAGAACACTTCTTAAAATTGATATATAAAATCTTTTGCATTGTGATTTCAAACTCTTTTATTCCTCTCCTCTTGTTTATCTCAATAAGCTTGGACTGTTAAGTCTGTAAAAATATATGCTTGAGGGAGGGAGAGATTAAAAGATGGTTTTGAGTTTGAAAACTCTTGAAAAGGATTTTGAGGATTTTTCCCTTTTGTATCCAAAATTGTTTTTTTTATTTCTCTTTAGAGGGGATTTGACTTTTGAAAAATATTTTAGATCATTTTCTGTCTTTGAAAAATGTTGTCAAATATTCCAGAGTATTTTTAAAATTATTTTCACTATTTTTGCTTGGTTATTACAAGCTTGAAAAATATTTTGGAAATTTATTTCTCTTATGAAAAGGTTTTGGAAAGTATTTTTAAAAATTCTGGAAAGTATTTTAAAATTATTTTTGATAAGTTCTTGATAAACTCTTGGCTTAGTAAAGCCATTTTAAAAGGTTTTAATTCCTTAGAAAATTGTTTTAAAATTGCTTTGCAAGTTTTCTTTGAAAGAAAAGGTTTTCAAACCATTTGAGAAAAGGATTTCTTCTCTTGGCCTTTATGGCCTTTGAACTTGGTAGATGGACAAAGAATTTTGTTCCATTAACTCTTGTTCTTTTCTCCAGAAATCACCTTTGTGTGATCTAATCTCTTAATGAGTTATTGTTGTTGTTGAGGTTGCAGGAATCTATTGAAAGGAGCATGTTCTTGCATCCATTTAATGAAAGACTGGTTGAGAAGTTATTGCCTCACCAGCATTGTTGATCAACCATGGATGCCTAAGAGCTGTGGTTTGATGTTTCTGCTCAGCCATGGAACCTTGAAGGCCATGGACTGAAGATGCTTCCGCTTATACTCTCCATCTCACCATCTTCCACTACACTTCCATCATTCTCACTATACTCTTGGTTACATCTGATACTCTTTGGATACTTATGCTTAAGTTTGAATCTTCAGAACCCACGTTTGGGTGGTTCTCTTTGATGTGTTTAAGTTTGAATCTTCAGAACCCACCTTTGGGTGGTTCTCTTTGATGTGTTTATTACAATGCTTGCAGGAAACTCCCTTGAAGTGAGTTGTCCTTGATTCTCTTGTTCATGAAAATTGGTGGGAAGTGAATGTCTCACCAACACTATGGCTCAGCTATTATGGATGCTTGTGCATGATGGTCTGATGCTTTTGTTGATTAGCCTTATGGCTTGATTATTGCTTCCGCAAAACAGAGCAAGACTCTCTCTATCCACTATTCTCCATCATACTCTAGTTACCATTGTACTCTGGTTACTTCTAAAACTCTCTTAACTTTGGTTACTTATACTCTCATTCTCATACTCTCAATCTTGATTTCACATGCTCACAATCTCTGATTATTGATCTCTCTTTACCTTAATGGCTTAATCTCTCTCTCACTTTGCAATGATCTTTCATTCTCATGTTTAATGCATTCTTGCTTTCTTTTATTTTTTGGCACTTCTGGAACTTCCACAAGCGTGAGTGTGCCCTCACTAGGAAGTTCCACCACTGATTTTGTCTTTGATGTTCTAAGTTCACAGATTCAAATGATTGATATTATGATAGTCTCATTGAGACATGAAGTTAAATATGTGGGCACAGAACATATCTGAAGTTAGAACCGATTGCCCCAGCTTGAAGAACCTGGTGTGAAGAGTCTGGTGGAAAGTGATGGATCAGCTTGACAGAAGGAGTCTGTTGCCTGGAGGTGCAAGCACATACTGAAGTTAGAACCAATGGAGACCTTTTGGGTGGAAGTTGATGGATCAGCTCAGATGTGACTGGTTCTCTCCCTGTTTGTTGGTTGTAATAAACCACTGATTCTGTTGGCGGTTTCAAATGAAGATGGACCGCATTCATTTAGCTCATTCAGATCATCCAAAGATCATTTCAGATCATGGACCATTCCATTGATTCACTTGGCGGTTATAAAAAGGTGTTCAAAACCGCAGTCAGTCCATTACAAAGGACTTCAGCTCAATCAGTCCACCATTCTAAGGACCAGTTCAGTTAAGATCATGGGTCATGCCATTGATCATTATTGGCGGATCAAGACAAGTTCAAACTGTGGTTATTAATGTCCATTCAAAGGACAAGTCATATGCCAATCTTCAATAAAAGGCTGTTTCTAAACTCTACTCTCATTACATTATATTTTCCATTATATCATTGCCTTAGAATCTCATTTGCTAGATATTGCTATCTACGAATTCCTAATTGTTGCTTTAGGACTTTGATATTCCTCATTTGGTTAAGTTAAGTTTCTCTTTGATATTCCTTATGGCAAAACTTAATCTCCTCTTCTTTATCACTTGTTTAAGGGTAAAGAATACCATAAGAGCCTCAAAGAGACCAATGAGAGCCTCAAAGAAGTACAAGTTGACAAGGAAAGGATTCACATCAAGTCATGGAGGACTAAGGAATAAGGAGTGGAGCTGGTTCAAGATCAGTTCATACCAAGGCCATTGCTACCCTTAATGCACCACAATGCTATACTCTTTTTCCCTCATCATGGTTTTGTCCCAAGTGGTTTTCCATGGTGAGGTTTTTAATGAGGTAGTCATTTGTGTGTTGCAAGCTTGGCCTTTGGTCCATAAACCCTCTTGATGTTCCCAGCAGTCCAAGCTTGAGGGAGGGTATTAGAGTGAGGAGATGAGAAGGCCAAACGAAGGAAGTGAAGGCTGATCATCTCCACATCAAAGAAAAGAAGAAGGTGGCAATCAAGGCTGAAGAAGCCATTGATCAGATCAAGCCTCGGCCAAGATCAACCAAAGGTGATCAGCCAAGAGTCCAAGAAGATTTAGGCCGAGGCCCATCAAGGAATGAAGCTGTGTTGCAAACAACAAGGTGCCAAGTTTGGTTTAGCCCAATGAAGGCCCAAGATGAGCTCTTTCTTTAACATTTGAATTCATGCAAGCCCATGCAAGCTTCTAGAAGAAAAAGAGAAGAGGGAAACTAGTTTGAATTCAAATTAGAGAAGTCACATGTGTTTGCAACCATTAGAAGCTGTCACTATCCACGCCTTGGACAAACCAGGAGGGTTATGGACGTGGGAGAAGGCAACAAAGGAAGATCACATGTTCTCTTAAGGATTTGAATGTTAGGACTTGTCACTTTCAGTCTTGGACTTCACCCTCTCTCTCCTCATGTCACTTTCACACACTTTTGTCTTTGTATGCAGTTCAAATTCGTGTGTGTCTATATAAAGACCACACCACCATTGTAAACTATACACAGAAATAAGAAACAAGTCTTGATAATAAACTTGTGTAGCTTTACCTTCTTTACTTAGTGTTTAACCTAATGGTTGCAATGTAGAGAGTTATTGTTACACAGTTTAGAGGCTGCCTTAAGGCAGCCCATTACTTGTCAATGTTACTTAAATTGTTACTTAAACTCTTTCTTATTTAAGTTAGACACTAGCTTAAGTGAGCTAATCCTTATTTCCTAAGCACACAAACTCTCTGAATGTTGTGGTGCTAAACTGGATTTAAGGCTCACTCTAGTGCAATCTTTTCTTGATCAAATGAGTTCATGTTTAGTTCATGAAGAACACAATCACAAGTTGATTGTTGTTTCTCTTATGATGTGAGGCAATCCTCACTTAAACTAACACTGAATTTCTCTGTTAAGTCCCCCAAGGAACCTAGACATCACCATGTCTTCACCTTCTCTTAGATCAGCTCTGATCAGTAGGGTCTCCAACTCTTGGTAATAGTCTCGAACTGACTTAGTTCCTTGTATAAGGCGTCGGAGTTTGTTGAGGATCTCCCTCTGGTAGTGTGCAGGCACGAACTTTGATGTAATCATGGATAGCACAACATCTAAGGAGCCAAAGGAAGAGCCAGAGATAGTAGGAAGAGTCACACGATCCAGAGCTAAAGAACTAGCTAAGGAAGTTCATTCCCTTCTAGCTGAAGGATTACTTACCCTACCTACTATCCAAGTGTTCAATATCTTCAGCCAGAAGACTCCACCCAGTAATGATAACTAAGTAACTTAAGGTGATGAGTCTGTACTCTTTTTCCCATGATGAGTTTTGTCCCACTGGGTTTTCTCAGCATGGTTTTTAATGAGGCAGATGAGTCACTATGTTGAGTTGCTTAGGAGTCATTACCTTTGGGTAATAATGTACAAGTCACAATGGCTTGTACTTAGATTTAAAAGGTGCACCAATTAGGAACCTGTGGGTTGGGACACCTTGTTGTTTCTTTTAATTTGTGTTTAGAATGCTTGTTGTTTTAAACTTTTAAAACACCATGCTGTTTCCTGATTGTTTTAAAACAGCATGTTGTTTAGTTTTAAGTCATCTGAGAGTTGTATTTAAGCTGTAATTAGCCTCCAATGTAAGATCAGCGAAGAACATTAATGAAAAGCAATAGATTGCATCTCTTCTCTCACCTTTGATTCCTTGAATGAGTTCATGAAATCCGAGTTTCATCACACCTAGTGACCTTGAAACTCTTCTATCTGTTCTAATCATCTAATCATCTGAATTCAATCCATAAAACCATTGTATTTAATCCTAATCTTCACCCTCAATCCATAAAACCACGGAATCCCCCCCCCTCATCACCAAATTCGTGCTCAATCTCATCATCCATCATTCACAGGACGTCAGCCTTTCCTTTAGAGTGATCAAGGGAGTTCATATCAGGTGGTATCAGAGCTAACTCTGAACCAAAGGCTGAGCAAACTCTAGAAACCCCCTCTTTTCCTTTTTGTGTTTTCATTCATCTTATGCAACAAGTTTTAAGGAGTTTTAAATATACAGAAATTTTGTTTTAGGGCTTTTTACTGTGAGCTGTTTTGATTGTTTCAGGTACCATGGAGCTTTCAGCAGAAGCTATGGAAGCTCTGAATCAAACCATGGCTCAACAGATCAGAGAGGCAAATCAATCTGTGGCTACTCAACTTATGCAACAGATAGAACAAATCAACAACAAGTTTGAGGTGCGATTCAAGGATCTGTTGAAGGAGCATAGCACAGCAGAGACTGCCTCAAAAGAACCACCAAGCCCTAGAGAAGCAATCCGCCTTGCCAAGGGGAAAGCACATGTGGGAACCTCTTCTAAGCAACCTAGAGGCAACACATTCCGACCACCTACAGGAGGAAGGGAACCCAACACCCATCAGACCAGAAATACTCAGGGCACAGGGAGAGGAAGTCGCAGATCACACAGAACACCACGACACCGAAACCCCTTGGAGACAGAACCTGAGTACTCAGAAGAAGAAGAGAGGTCAGATGACAGTCTTCACACCATCAGGAGGGATCAAAACCGAGGCCATGGCAGAGACTATGATCCATTAGGCCAGCAGCTGAGGCACATTAAGATTCAGTTTCCCTCTTTCCATGGTACCAATGATCCAGAAGCTACCTAGATTGGGAGAGGAAGATGGAATCGAACTTCTTGGTACAGGGAACCTATGAGCTTAACAAGGTGAAGATAGCTGTATCAGAATTCAATGGTTATGCACTTTTGTGGTGGGAGCAATTGGGAATCACCAGGGAACGACACAGAGAGCTTCCTATCACCATCTGGGAGCAACTGGTCACGCAAATGAGAAAGAAGTTTGTGCCTGCACACTACCAGAGGGAGATCCTCAACAAACTCCGACGCCTTATACAAGGAACTAAGTCAGTTCGGGACTATTACCAAGAGTTGGAGACCTTACTGATCAGAGCTGATCTGAGAGAAGGAGAAGACATGGTGATGTCTAGGTTCCTTGGGGGACTTAACAGAGAGATTCAGGACAAAGTGGAGTTACAAAACTATGAAGATGTACAAGAGATGGTGCATAAGGCCGAGTTGATTGAATCACAGATCAAGAGGAGAATGGGCAGATCAAACTTCTCCTCTAACATTCCGAAGCCTAAGGAGCTCAGCAAACCAGCTTACACCAAGGATCACAAACCATCTTCTACCACAGTCAAGGAAGAGGTTAAGATCGAGTTTAAACCAAGGAGTGGGACTTCTACAAGCAACATCAGATGCTTTAAATGCCAAGGCATGGAGCATTACTCCAGAGACTGTCCTAACAAGAAGATGTTCCTGCTACAAGAAGGAGGAGAGATAGTACCTCAAGACAGTTCAGAGAGTGAAACCGATGTTGGCACAGAAGAAGAAGAAGAGCCAGCAGCAGTTGGGGAGATGTTAGTGGCACGCAGAACCTTGAGTGTTCAGATCCATCCAGATGATAGAGGCCAGCGTGAGAATCTCTTTCACACTAGATGTGTGGTCCAGGATAAGGTTTGCACACTGATTGTAGATGGAGGAAGCTGCACCAATGCCGCAAGTGAAGAGATGGTGAAGAAACTCAACCTTAAAACCACTTCACACCCAAGACCTTATCAGCTTCAATGGTTGGACAACAAAGGAGCCTTAACTGTCTCTCAGCAAGTACTTGTCAAGCTAGCCATTGGTAAGTATGAGGATGAGCTACTCTGTGATGTGATCCCAATGAAGTCCAGTCACCTGTTGTTGGGCCGGCCATGGCAGTTTGACAGAAGAGTTCTTCATGATGGCTACACCAACAAGCAGTCTTTTGAATTTAAAGGGTGCAAGGTCACTCTCCTACCCTTATCACCCAGCGAAATCTACAAAGATCAGCTCCACATGAACCGCAAGGATAAGGAAAGGGTCTCAAACAACTTGTATATCAATCACAGTGAGTTCAACAAACTCTTTGATCCAGAGATGACAACCTTCATGTTTGTCTACAAGGAGACACTTGCTAGCACCAAACCCATAAAGGAACTGCCACAAGAGATGGTAGAGATCATTGAGGAGTACAAGGATGTTTTTCCAGAGGAGATACCTCCAGGCTTACCTCCAGTCCGTGGGATTGAGCACCAAATTGATCTAGTACCAGGGTCAGTGCTACCAAACAGACCAGCTTACAGAACCAACCCTGTGGAGACCAAGGAACTTCAGAAGCAAGTGGAAGAGTTGATGAACAAAGGCCACATCAGAGAGAGTCTCAGCCCTTGTGCAGTACCAGTTCTATTGGTTCCTAAGAAAGATGGAACATGGAGGATGTGTGTAGACTGCAGAGCTATCAACAATATCACAGTGAAGTACAGACATCCTATTCCAAGGCTTGATGACATGCTAGATGAGTTATGTGGTTCCACAATCTTCTCTAAAATCGATTTGAAGAGTGGTTACCACCAGATCAGAATGAAGGAAGGGGATGAGTGGAAGACTGCTTTCAAGACCAAGCAAGGCTTGTATGAGTGGCTAGTCATGCCATTTGGTCTCACCAATGCTCCCAGTACCTTCATGCGCCTCATGAATCATGCCTTGAGACCATTCATTGGAGTTTTTGTGGTAGTCTACTTTGATGACATTCTCATCTACAGCAAAGGTTTGAGACAACACCTGGAACATATCCGCCAAGTTCTGGAGGTTCTTCGTTCTCAATCTCTCTTTGCTAACTTCTCTAAATGTTCATTCTGTACTACTGAGGTTGTTTTTCTAGGCTTTGTTGTTATTGCAGAAGGAGTTAAAGTTGATGAAGAGAAGGTTAAAGTAATCAAAGAATGGCCTACACCTAAGAGTATTGGAGAAGTTCGGAGCTTTCATGGGTTAGCAGGGTTCTACAGAAGATTTGTTCTAAACTTCAGCACTCTGGCCGCACCCTTAACTGAGGTCATCAAGAAAGAAGTTGGGTTCAGATGGGAGGACGCCCAAGAACAGGCCTTTAAAGCCCTTAAAGAGAAGCTTATCAATGCTCCCCTTTTAGTTCTTCCTGATTTTCTTAAAACATTTGAAATTGAATGTGATGCTTCAGGAGTTGGTATTGGTGTTGTGTTGATGCAGGATAGGAAACCAGTGGCATACTTCAGTGAGAAGTTAGGAGGAGCAACAGCTAACTATCCAACCTATGACAAAGAACTATATGCTTTGGTTAGAGCTCTCCAAATGTGGCAGCACTACTTGTGGCCCAAGGAATTCGTTATTCACACAGATCATGAGTCTTTAAAGCATCTTAAAGGACAACAGAAGCTCAACAAAAGACATGCCAGATGGATGGAGTTCATAGAGACCTTCCCATACATCATTAGATACAAGAAAGGTAAGGATAATGTAGTTGCAGATGCATTATCTAGAAGGTACACACTTGTATCTACCTTGACTTCTAAGTTAGATGGGTTAGATCACATAATAGATCTTTATGAAACTGACACTGATTTTGCTGAGAGCTATGGCAAGTGCCATAAGTTTGCTTTTGAAAAGTATCATAGACAGGAAGGGTATTTGTTCTACAATAACCGCCTGTGCATACCACGAGGCTTAATCAGGGAACTATTAGTAAGAGAAGCTCATGGAGGTGGACTAGCTGGACACTTTGGAGTTGCCAAGACATTACTTGGATTGCAAGACCACTTCTATTGGCCTAACATGAAGACCGATGTGGAGAGGGTTTGTTCTAGATGTGCTATCTGTAAGATGGCAAAGAGTAAGGTGCAACCACACGGTTTGTACACCCCTCTCCCTATTCCTTCTCAACCTTGGACTCATATCTCTATGGATTTTGTACTTGGCTTACCCCGAACTAGGAATGGTAGAGACTCTATTTTTGTAGTTGTTGACAGGTTCAGCAAGATGGCACACTTCATTGCCAGTCACAAGACAGATGATGCTGTCTGTGTAGCTAACTTTTTTTCAGGGAAGTAGTAAGACTACATGGAATGCCTCAAGAGATAGTATCAGACAGGGACACTAAGTTTCTAGGACATTTCTGGAGAACCCTATGGGCTAAGCTAGGAACAAAGCTTGCATTCTCTACTACATGTCACCCCCAAACTGATGGACAGACAGAGGTGGTGAACAGAACATTGTCTACACTCCTCAGAACCTTAGTTAAAAACAACATCAAGTCATGGGAAGAGTGTCTACCCCACGTGGAGTTTGCTTACAACCATGCTAAGCACTCTGCTTCTCTCTTTTCCCCTTTTGAAATTGTATACGGATTTAATCCACAATCACCTCTAGACTTGATCCCTTTGCCTTTAAGTGTGAAAAGCAGTTTAGATGGAAAGGAAAAAGCTGAACAGGTGCGGAAGATACATGCTAAGGCCAAGGAGAACATAGAGAAGAAGACTAAACAGTATGAGAAACACGCAAACAAGGGCAGAAAGGAGTTGATCTTCGAAGAAGGAGACATGGTGTGGATCCATTTGAGGAAAGACAGGTTTCCAGAGGAGAGGAAAAGCAAGCTCATGCCACGAATGGATGGGCCATTTGAAGTTGTCAAGAGAATCAACAACAATGCCTACCAGATTGATCTTCAAGGTAAGTATAACATCTCTACAACATTCAATGTTTCTGACTTGCTCCCTTATGTTGCAGATACAGATTTGAGGACAAATCCTTTTCAAGAGGGAGAGGATGATGTAATCATGGATAGCACAACATCTAAGGAGCCAAAGGAAGAGCCAGAGATAGTAGGAAGAGTCACACGATCCAGAGCTAAAGAACTAGCTAAGGAAGTTCATTCCCTTCTAGCTGAAGGATTACTTACCCTACCTATTATCCAAGTGTTCAATATCTTCAGCCAGAAGACTCCACCCAGTAATGATAACTAAGTAACTTAAGGTGATGAGTCTGTACTCTTTTTCCCATGATGAGTTTTGTCCCACTGGGTTTTCTCAGCATCGTTTTTAATGAGGCAGATGAGTCACTATGTTGAGTTGCTTAGGAGTCATTACCTTTGGGTAATAATGTACAAGTCACAATGGCTTGTACTTAGATTTAAAAGGTGCACCAATTAGGAACCTGTGGGTTGGGACACCTTGTTGTTTCTTTTAATTTGTGTTTAGAATGCTTGTTGTTTTAAACTTTTAAAACACCATGCTGTTTCCTGATTGTTTTAAAACAGCATGTTGTTTAGTTTTAGGTCATCTGAGAGTTGTATTTAAGCTGTAATTAGCCTCCAATGTAAGATCAGCGAAGAACATTAATGAAAAGCAATAGATTGCATCTCTTCTCTCACCTTTGATTCCTTGAATGAGTTCATGAAATCCGAGTTTCATTACACCTAGTGACCTTGAAACTCTTCTATCTGTTCTAATCATCTAATCATCTGAATTCAATCCATAAAACCATTGTATTTAATCCTAATCTTCACCCTCAATCCATAAAACCCACGGAATCCCCCCCCCCTCATCACCAAATTCGTGCTCAATCTCATCATCCATCATTCACAGGACGTCAGCCTTTCCTTTAGAGTGATCAAGGGAGTTCATATCAAACTTCTTTCTCATTTGCGTGACCAGTTGCTCCCAGGTGGTGATAGGAAGCTCCCTGTGTCGATCTCTGGTGATTCCCAACTGCTCCCACCACAAAAGTGCATAGCCATTGAATTCTGATACAGCTATCTTCACCTTGTTGAGCTCATATGTTCCTTGTACCAAGAAGTTTGATTCCATCTTCCTCTCCCAATCTAGGTAAGCTTCTGGATCATTGGTGCAGTGGAAAGAGGGAAACTGAATCTTAATGTGTCTCAGCTGCTGTCCTAATGGATCATAGTCTCTGCCATGGCCTCTGTTTCGTTCCCTCCTGATGGTGTGAAGACTGTCATCTGACCTCTCTTCTTCTTCTGAGTACTCAGGTTCTGTCTCCAATTGAACTCGGTGTCGTGGTGTTCTGTTTGATCTGCGACTTCCTCTCCCTGTGCCCTGAGTATTTCTGGTCTGATGGGTGCTGGGTTCCCTACCTCCTGTAGGTGGTCGGACTGTGTTATCTCTAGGTTGTCTAGAAGAGGCTCCCACATGTGCTTTTCCCTTGGCAAGGCGGATTGCTTCTCTAGGGCTGGGTGGTTCTGATGAGGCAGTCTCTGCTGTGCTATGCTCCTTCAACAGATCCTTGAATCGGACCTCAAACTTGTTGTTGAGTTGTTCTATCTGTTGCATAAGTTGAGTAGCCACAGATTGGTTTGCCTCTCTGATCTGTTGAGCCATGGTTTGATTCAGAGCTTCCATAGCCTCTGCTGAAAGCTCCATGGTACCTGAAACAATCAAAACAATACTTCTGTATACTCACAGTAAAAAGTTCTAAAACAATACTTCTGTATACCTAAAACTTTTCAAACTTGGTGCATAAAAGAAATGATATCACAAAAAGAAAAAAGAGGGGGTTTTAGGGTTTGCTCAGCCTTTGGTTCAGAGTTGGCTCTGATACCACCTGATATGAACTCCCTTGATCACTCTAAAGAAAGGCTGCCGGTTGTATGATGGATGGTGAGACTGTGAAACGAGATTGATGATGATGATAGAACCCGTGGGGAAGTCTTATGGTATGAGAATGGATATATGATTGGAGACAAGGGTTTTATGGATGGATTCAATATGATTAGATGATTAGGATAGATAGAAGAGTTTCAAGGTCACTAGGTGTAATGAAACTCGGATTTCATGAACTCATTCAAGGAATCAAAGGTGAGAGAAAAGATGCATTATATTGCTTTTCATTAATGTTCTTCGCTACCTTATCATGGCAGGTTGATTACAGTTTAAATACAACTCTCAGACAACCCTAAAACTCAACAACATGCTGTTTTAAAACAATCAGTAAACAGCATGGTGTTTTTTAAAAGTTAAAACAACAAGATGTTCTAAAAACAGACAAAAGAAACAACAAGGTGTCCCAACCTCCCAAGGATGAAAACCTCCTTGGTGCACCTTTTAAATTCACTAAGTACAAAGCTGATGAAAACCTCCCAAGGATGATGCACTCTGAAGTTGGTAAAATGGATAAGCCTTCATTCAACAGACTGTGAAGCCACGAAGAACAAGGAGATGTGGATTGAATGGATCACTCAAAAGCTGCGGAAGACTCCTGATTAACCGGCGGATCGATTCTCTGGATATTACGCACCAGAGGGGATCGACAGCTTGCTGGATATGACGCACCAACAAGGAATGGATAGAGAGATGGATCGAGAGACGCCACAAAGATCTGTGAAAGGATCTATGATAAGTCTAAACCAGCCATGAACATAGATATGACACACCATGAACATGGAGTTCCAAAAATTACAAGACATCACATCTTGCAATAGAGAAACTTCTCTGATTTTTTACTGAAAACAAAACTTATTATTATTCATGATTTTGGGGCTCTTTATATAGAGAATTACAAGTCATTTAAGTCCTAATTAAGAGCCTAACATGCAGAGCTTCTAGGAAATCGAAATTTGACTCTAATCTGCATGTAAGAGAGAGAAATACACATCAATAAATGCAATTAAAGTTTGAACTCGAAAATGAGTCTTCACTTGATAATCTGTGGGTTTTAAATGCGATATTTTCTTCTTTAAATCCAGTCCATGAAGTTGCAAGCCTTGATTGATTGATGGATAAATTTCAGGATCATATCATTCCCTCCCTCTTGAAAAAGATTTGCCCTCAAATCTTGTTCTTCGATGAGGACTATAATTTGAACTCTAACTAACAGAAGATGAAGAGGTGAGAAGGATGAATACAGAGTGAATACCGAACTCCAGAGTGTGCTCTGATACCAATGGATGAAAACCTCCCAAGGATGATGCACTCTGAAGTTGGTAAAATGGATAAGCCTTCATTCAACAGACTGTGAAGCCACGAAGAACAAGGAGATGTGGATTGAATGGATCACTCAAAAGCTGCGGAAGACTCCTGATTAACCGGCGGATCGATTCTCTGGATATTACGCACCAGAGGGGATCGACAGCTTGCTGGATATGACGCACCAACAAGGAATGGATAGAGAGATGGATCGAGAGACGCCACAAAGATCTGTGAAAGGATCTATGATAAGTCTAAACCAGCCATGAACATAGATATGACACACCATGAACATGGAGTTCCAAAAATTACAAGACATCACATCTTGCAAGAGAGAAACTTCTCTGATTTTTTACTGAAAACAAAACTTATTATTATTCATGATTTTTGGGCTCTTTATATAGAGAATTACAAGTCATTTAAGTCCTAATTAAGAGCCTAACATGCAGAGCTTCTAGGAAATCGAAATTTGACTCTAATCTGCATGTAAGAGAGAGAAATACACATCAATAAATGCAATTAAAGTTTGAACTCGAAAATGAGTCTTCACTTGATAATCTGTGGGTTTTAAATGCGATATTTTCTTCTTTAAATCCAGCCCATGAAGTTGCAAGCCTTGATTGATTGATGGATAAATTTCAGGATCATATCATTCCCTCCCTCTTGAAAAAGATTTGCCCTCAAATCTTGTTCTTCGATGAGGACTATAATTTGAACTCTAACTAACAGAAGATGAAGAGGTGAGAAGGATGAATACAAAGTGAATACCGAACTCCAGAGTGTGCTCTGATACCAATGGATGAAAACCTCCCAAGGATGATGCACTCTGAAGTTGGTAAAATGGATAAGCCTTCATTCAACAGACTGTGAAGCCACGAAGAACAAGGAGATGTGGATTGAATGGATCACTCAAAAGCTGCGGAAGACTCCTGATTAACCGGCGGATCGATTCTCTGGATATTACGCACCAGAGGGGATCGACAGCTTGCTGGATATGACGCACCAACAAGGAATGGATAGAGAGATGGATCGAGAGACGCCACAAAGATCTGTGAAATGATCTATGATAAGTCTAAACCAGCCATGAACATAGATATGACACACCATGAACATGGAGTTCCAAAAATTACAAGACATCACATCTTGCAAGAGAGAAACTTCTCTGATTTTTTACTGAAAACAAAACTTATTATTATTCATGATTTTGGGCTCTTTATATAGAGAATTACAAGTCATTTAAGTCCTAATTAAGAGCCTAACATGCAGAGCTTCTAGGAAATCGAAATTTGACTCTAATCTGCATGTAAGAGAGAGAAATACACATCAATAAATGCAATTAAAGTTTGAACTCGAAAATGAGTCTTCACTTGATAATCTGTGGGTTTTAAATGCGATATTTTCTTCTTTAAATCCAGCCCATGAAGTTGCAAGCCTTGATTGATTGATGGATAAATTTCAGGATCATATCATTCCCTCCCTCTTGAAAAAGATTTGCCCTCAAATCTTGTTCTTCGATGAGGACTATAATTTGAACTCTAACTAACAGAAGATGAAGAGGTGAGAAGGATGAATACAGAGTGAATACCGAACTCCAGAGTGTGCTCTGATACCAATGGATGAAAACCTCCCAAGGATGATGCACTCTGAAGTTGGTAAAATGGATAAGCCTTCATTCAACAGACTGTGAAGCCACGAAGAACAAGGAGATGTGGATTGAATGGATCACTCAAAAGCTGCGGAAGACTCCTGATTAACCGGCGGATCGATTCTCTGGATATTACGCACCAGAGGGGATCGACAGCTTGCTGGATATGACGCACCAACAAGGAATGGATAGAGAGATGGATCGAGAGATGCCACAAAGATCTGTGAAAGGATCTATGATAAGTCTAAACCAGCCATGAACATAGATATGACACACCATGAACATGGAGTTCCAAAAATTACAAGACATCACATCTTGCAAGAGAGAAACTTCTCTGATTTTTTACTGAAAACAAAACTTATTATTATTCATGATTTTTGGGCTCTTTATATAGAGAATTACAAGTCATTTAAGTCCTAATTAAGAGCCTAACATGCAGAGCTTCTAGGAAATCGAAATTTGACTCTAATCTGCATGTAAGAGAGAGAAATACACATCAATAAATGCAATTAAAGTTTGAACTCGAAAATGAGTCTTCACTTGATAATCTGTGGGTTTTAAATGCGATATTTTCTTCTTTAAATCCAGCCCATGAAGTTGCAAGCCTTGATTGATTGATGGATAAATTTCAGGATCATATCATTCCCTCCCTCTTGAAAAAGATTTGCCCTCAAATCTTGTTCTTCGATGAGGACTATAATTTGAACTCTAACTAACAGAAGATGAAGAGGTGAGAAGGATGAATACAAAGTGAATACCGAACTCCAGAGTGTGCTCTGATACCAATGGATGAAAACCTCCCAAGGATGATGCACTCTGAAGTTGGTAAAATGGATAAGCCTTCATTCAACAGACTGTGAAGCCACGAAGAACAAGGAGATGTGGATTGAATGGATCACTCAAAAGCTGCGGAAGACTCCTGATTAACCGGCGGATCGATTCTCTGGATATTACGCACCAGAGGGGATCGACAGCTTGCTGGATATGACGCACCAACAAGGAATGGATAGAGAGATGGATCGAGAGACGCCACAAAGATCTGTGAAATGATCTATGATAAGTCTAAACCAGCCATGAACATAGATATGACACACCATGAACATGGAGTTCCAAAAATTACAAGACATCACATCTTGCAAGAGAGAAACTTCTCTGATTTTTTACTGAAAACAAAACTTATTATTATTCATGATTTTTGGGCTCTTTATATAGAGAATTACAAGTCATTTAAGTCCTAATTAAGAGCCTAACATGCAGAGCTTCTAGGAAATCGAAATTTGACTCTAATCTGCATGTAAGAGAGAGAAATACACATCAATAAATGCAATTAAAGTTTGAACTCGAAAATGAGTCTTCACTTGATAATCTGTGGGTTTTAAATGCGATATTTTCTTCTTTAAATCCAGCCCATGAAGTTGCAAGCCTTGATTGATTGATGGATAAATTTCAGGATCATATCAAAAGCCATAGTGACTTGTACATTATTACCCAAAGGTAATGACTCCTAAGCAACTCAACATAGTGACTCATCTGCCTCATTAAAAACCATGCTGAGAAAACCCAGTGGGACAAAACTCATCATGGGAAAAAGAGTACAGACTCATCACCTTAAGTTACTTAGTTATCATTACTGGGTGGAGTCTTCTGGCTGAAGATGTTGAACACTTGGATAGTAGGTAGGGTAAGTAATCCTTCAGCTAGAAGGGAGTGAGCTTCCTTAGCTAGTTCCTTAGCTCTGGATCGAGTGACTCTTCCTACTATCTCTGGCTCTTCCTTTGGCTCTTTAGATGTTGTACTATCCATGATTACGTCAGCACATTTTTGTGAAACATCATTGATCTAGAGACCTCCATTAGGTGCCTGTTCTTTCTTTCTGCAACACCATTTTGTTGTGGTGTATATGGACAGCTAGTTTGATGGAGAATACCATGCTTTGATAAGTGATCTTTGAATCTGTGACTTGTGTATTCCCCTCCATTATCTGTTCTCAGAACCTTAAGCTTTGCATTAAAATGGTTAGTAACATAATTTTGGAAGTTTAAGAATGCATCAAACACTCTATCCTTTGAAGGCATTAATGTGATCCAAGTATATTTTGATTTTTCATCAATAAAGGTCACAAAATATTTGTTGCCATCTCTAGATAAACAAGGTGAGGTCCAGACATCAGAATGGACTAAGTCAAAGCAATTCTCATAGATGGTATTTGATTTAGAAAAGACAGTCTTGCAATGTTTACCAAGGATACAAGCCTCACAACTAGAGTGATTGAAAACAACACTAGGCATTATTAATTCAAGAGCTCTAGAGTGAGGATGGCCTAGTCTAGCATGCCACATAGAATCTAAAGAACTAGAAAAACAAAAATCCGGTTTGCTTAAGGAAAGATCTTCCAAGACATATAGGTCATCTTTAGTTCCTCCTTTCCCAAGCAACCTCTTAGTCTCAATATCCTGAAAATGAACATCAATAGGACCAAATATAGCATGACAATTAAGGTCAGTAGTAGCTCTTTTCACAGATAAGAGATTAGATGTGAAATCAGGCATGAAAAAGGCTTTACTATCCTTGTTAAACAAGCGCAAGTTACCAATCCCTTTAACTGGTATCATATCTCCATTTGCAATTATCACATTTTCTAAGGCAGGTTCTATTTTGTTTAAGAGATCAGGATTACTAATCATGTGGAGAGAAGCCCCTGAATCTACAACAATAGTGCTCTTAGGTTTATGAGAGAAGAAGGTGGTACCAGACTCCTTCAAGGTAGCGGAGGCAATGGACTTGAACAGGGCCTCCAGGTCTGACTTCCTCACAAAGTCATTCTGAGCAATCGCCACCATTACTGTTTCAGATGTCTTGTGCTGGTCATTTGACCCTGACGCTTCTGAGGAGATGTTAGCACGGTGGTTGTCCCGGTTTCCCTGGTATAAGTCCCGAGGTCCAGCGTTGTATCTTGGATTTCCTCTCGGTTGGTGGTCGGTTGGTTTGAGATGTGGGTGAAGGAGCCAACACTGATTCTTGTTATGACCCCTTCTCTTGCAATGGTCACAGCCGCCAGGCCTCTTATCTTCTGGTCTGTACACACCCTTGTTGGCCGAGGGAAGCTCCCCCTTGCTCCTAAACAATCCGAGTGACCCTTGTTCCTTTTGGATCTTGGAGCATACTTCAGTCAGACTTGGTAGCTTCTCTGCTCTGAGTATGAACTTGACTAGGTCATTGAAAGCTGGATTGAGGTTGAGAAGGAGGGCAAACACCTTGTCTTGCTGCTTCCTTTCATTAATGACAGCCGGATCTGTGGATGAAGGCCTAAGAATGTCAAGTTCTGCCCATAAGGCATTGAACTTCCCAAAGTACTCATTGAAGTCCATGTCCCCTTGATTGAGTTGGTTGATGGCTCCCTTGATTTTAAAGACTCTGGTGAGGTTTTCTTCATGACCAAAGACTCCTTTGAGAGTGTCCCAGAGTTCTTTGGCTGAGGTGCAGTAGGAGTAGGCTTCTAGAACCGAAATGTCCAGAGCTCCTTGGAGTGTGGCAAGCACCGCTTGGTCTTCTTGCAGTTTGGTTGCCTCACTCTTCTTCAGATCGTCTTCTTTTGCTTCTAAGGGTTCAATTACTCCCCATAAGCCGCGACCACCGAGAACAGCCTTTGCTGTTCTTGCCCATAGTAAGTAGTTGGCCCCACCTTTGAGAGCAACCGGTAGCAGAACTGGTTTGGTGTTCTCCATTACTTCGTGGTTGAGATGGTGAGAGATGTAGTGGCCGTATTTCTTGAACCGGTGAGATTATCTTGCGGAAGGGAGTGAGAGCACTGAACGTACCGCTGGGTAAAGCTTTTAACCGGTGGGTAAACAAGATTTGTGAAAACAGGTCGAACTAGGTGAGAGAACCGAGTGAGTAGGAGAATGTAAGAGAGTGAGAGAGTATAGAGAGTGTCACAGGATCAGGCAAAGCTCTGATACCATGTAAATCAGAGTATTCAAACGGAAGAGAAGAAGAATGAAATACGAGAGAGAGCAAAGAGAGAGAGAAGAGACATAATGTGAAACATTAGTTTATTATTGTTACAAGAGTGATTTGTTACATATGTGGCTCGTGTCTTTTTATAGACACAGCAATAAGAACGTTGGAGCAAACAAACAAAAGGGAGAGAGCGACATAAAAGGAATCTTTGTTGGGTTCAAAGCTTGGAAAGTGACAGCTCCTAAAGGAAGGGAAAACCCGTGACTTCTCTAGCGTCCCTTTGGTCACATGTTTAAATGATAATAGTAACTACTTTCTCCAGGCGTGTAATGCTCCTTCCTTGCTTGCATAAGTTGACTTTATTCTTCAAATACTTCCCGGTCTAAGACAATGCCGTGACATACAAGGAATGAGAGTCTTGTCTCACAAGTAACCGTGTACTCATGCTCTTCACTCTTCTTATTCAACACAAAGGCCATAAAGGCCAAGAGAAGAAATCTTTTTCACAAATGGTTTGAAAACCTTTTCTTTCAAATAAAACTTGCAACACAATTTTAAAACAATTTTCTAAGGAATTAAAATCTTTTAAAATGGCTTTACTAAGCCCAGAGTTTATCAAGAACTTATCAAAAATAGTTTTACAATACTTTCCAGAATTTTTTCATAAGAGAAATTAGTTTCCAAAATAATTTCAAGCTTGTAATAACCAAGCAAAAATACTGAAAATAATTTCAAAAATACTCTGGAATATTTGACAACATTTTTCAAAGACAGAAAATGATCTAAAATATTTTCCAAAAATCAAATCCCCTTTAAAGAGAAATAAAAACAATTTTGGATACAAAAGGGAAAAATCCCCAAAATCCTTTTCAAGAGTTTTCAAACTCAAAACCATCTTTTAATCACTCTCCCTCCCTCAAGCATAGATTTTTACAGACTTAACAGTCCAAGCTTATTGAGATAAACAAGAGGAGAGAAATAAAAGAGTTTGACATCACAATGCAAAAGATTTTATAAATCAATTTTAAGAAGGGTTCTCAAGAGAAGGTTTCAATCTTTCTCCCTCCTTCAAGATAGTAATATTTCAACTATCATAAATAAAATTTGAGGGTATAAATGGAGAATTCATGGATTGAAATACAAAACCCATAAAGGTTTGTAACTTGAAAACATACACAGCTTTTAAAACTGGTTTTGAAATGAAAGCAACTTTGAAACCAAAACATTTGAAATTCTTTTCTTAAAACCATTTTGAAACAAAAACAAGAACCTATCTCTCTCTCTCATGCTCTGGACGCAAGACATCTTTAAGTCTATCAACAGAGCTTTAACAAGAATAAGAGAGAAGAGAGAATCATTGGTTACATACAGTAAAGGAAATGAGTTCATCCCAAGAGCAACTGCTCTGATACCATGTTAGAATTTAGAGACAAAGAGTAACACAACTCAATGAGAGATTGTGCACTTAAGAGAGATTTGATTATTTAAGGAAGAACAATGAAGAACTGTAAGAGAACAAGAAAGATTGACGAGTTTGAGAGTATATGGGTGAACTCACTCCAATAGGAGTTGTTATTTTGTATCATGGCATATACACACCTATTTATACAAAGGGAGGACTTAATCTTATCCTAACCTAGAGGCAGTCCACGCCAACTAACAGCCATACAATTCAAATTAGACAACATGTGACTAAAGAGAGAGAGAGTGGCATGCCCAATGTGATAGTGACAGGTCAGAAACGGCTCTTTGCTTAAGTACACACGTGACTCTTGCTTCCATCCATTCTGTGATATTCAAACTGTCATGCACGTAAGTAGAGAGCTTCTAGAAGACTACCAATATGTATAAGTCACACTTAGCACACGTCCATGGGTTCTCTAAGAGATGGGCTTGTACAGATTCCTCATGGGTTTATACTGTCCTTTTCTTCATTAGCTTTCCTAACTCATCTTGGGCCACTTATCTCTTCAGCTTTAGTGAGCCTCACACTCAATTGGGCTCTTGATGACTCCAATTTCGTCCTCACTAGGCCTTTTACCAGTATTGCTAGCTCTGCTGCACATAAGTCCATCTTTGTCACTCATTACTTCCCCTTGAGTGACAAACTCATTCTTGGAGTTTAATGGACACCATTTGCTGCACTTGGAGTGAATGTGGCCGGCCTTGTCTTCTAAACTTCAACCTTGGCTCTTCTTCCACTTTAATAGCTTTCTCCCACAGTTTGCTTAAGTCGCCAGCCTTCTCATGCTGGCTCCTCCTTTGACTGTAAAGCCCATTTGCCTTCTACTGCAAGTCTTGGCTTGCTTGCATCACAAGTCTTCATTCCTTGCAACACACTTCATGACCATTTGATGAAGACACTTCTTTTCTTTCACATGGAGATGCTTGGCCTTCACTTAGGTTTGGCCTTCTCATCTCCTCACTCTAATAGATTCATCAACCTCATGAAAGTACTAGGTGCATTGGTTAAACCAAAAGGCATAACTAACCATTCGTACAACCCTAGCTTAGTTTTGAAAGCGGTTTTCCATTCATCCCCTTCCTTCATCCTAATTTGATGATATCCACTTTTCAAATCAATTTTAGAAAAGATGCATGATCCATGAAGTTCATCTAACATATCATCTTATCTAGGGATGGGGTGTCTGTACTTAACTGTTATGTTGTTGATTGCTCTACAATCCACACACATACGCCAACTGCCATCTTTCTTGGGCACAAGGAGAACTGGAACTGCGCATGGACTCATTCTTTCTCTGATGTATCCTTTCTCCATGAGCTCATTGATTTGTTTTTTCAGCTCTTTAGTTTCAACTGGATTGGTCCTGTATGCTGGTCTGTTTGGAAGAGAAGCGCCTGGTATGAAATCAATCTGGTGTTCAATGCCTCTGATTGGAGGTAAACCATTCGGGTTTTCATCTGGAAACACATCCCTAAATTCGTGCAAAAGAGATTCAAACTCACTTGGAAGCTCCAGTGCATTGTTAGAAGAAGACATTAGTGTTTCTTTAAAAACTAGCAAAAGCATTGGTTGATTAGAAAACAAAGCTTTCTTGATCTCACTAGTTTTAGCAAAGAAATTGGAATGCCTTACTAATTTGGAATCGCTTTCCTTGGATGATTTGGATTCTTGATCTCGCTTGGCTTGCTCTCTTCTTTCTTTTAAAAGTTTTTGATCCTGATGTACCTCTTGTGGTGCCACTGGTGCCAACATAATCTTCTTTCCTTGGTGTTCAAAGGCGTGACGGTTTGTGTACCCATCATGTATGACCCTTTTGTCATATTGCCAAGGACTTCCTAAAAGAATGTGACCGGCCTCCATAGGTAGAACATCGCAAAGGATTTTCATCCTTGTATCGTCCAATGGTGATTGGAACTAGGACTTAGTTGCTTACCTTCATCTCTCCCGTTTCACTAAGCCACTGAAGAGAGTATGGCCGAGGGTGTTTCCTCATACTCAAGCCAAGTTTCTTAACCATTGTCTCGCTAGCCACGTTGGTACAGCTGCCTCCATCCACGATCAGGCTACATACTTTGTCATTGACATAGCATCTAGTGTGAAAGAGGTTCTCTCTCTGCTCATGCTCCTTAGGTTTGAGTTGTGCACTCAATGTCCTTCTAGTAACCATGAGTTCCCCGTGAGCAGGATAATCTATTTGCTCTTCCTCAGAATCTGTTTGCGGCTTCTCATCCTCAGATTCTATGTCACCGTTCTCCAGAACAATCATGACTCTCTTGTTGGTACAATCCTTAGCATAATGTAGACTCTTTCTGTTAACATCCGGTGTGTAAGTTGACTTAGGTAGACTCTTTCTGTTAACCTGCTGCTCAACCAAGATCGCCTTGTGTAGCATCTCTACTAGGCACTCGTACTCTTGCATCTCCAACCTATCTTGGATGTCACGGTTGAGTCCTCCTAGAAACCTAGCCATTGTTGCCTCCGGATCTTCATCAGCATCTGCTTTGATCATTAGCGTCTCCATCTCTTGGAAGTAATCCTCCACGCTCTTAGTTCCTTGAACTAATCTCCTTAGCCTCTGATGCAAGTCTCGGTTGTAGTGGCTGGGCACAAAACGCTTCCTCATGAGAGTGACCATATCATCCCATGTGGCTACGGGTCTTTCACCTGTTCTCCTGTTGGTCACAATTTGATCCCACCAGTTAATAGCATAACCATAGAACTCAGTTGCGGCCAACCTTACCTTTTTAAGTTCGGAATAGTTCTGGCAGTCAAAGACCAGTTCTATATTTTTCTCCCACTCTAGGTAAGCATCTGGATCGTTTTTACCATGGAAGGATATGATTTTTAACTTCAGGCCACCTAGGTTATCATCTTGTCTTCCCCGGGTCTCTCTAGGCCGTCTTGTCCTTCTTTGGCTGTCACTAGAGGAGTGTTCATAGAACTCTTCATTGGCCCTGGTACGCCTTTGTCTGGTTCGTGACCTACCATTTGCTTCCTCTGGTGGTGGTCTAGTTTGGGTGTCCTCTTGGACTCGATCAAGTCGAACGTTGATCTCTTCGAGTTCTGATCTCATCATCCTTTTCATTTCTCCCATCAAGGCCCTCATTTGCATTTTAGAAAGGCCAACGTTCTGATTGCTCTCCTGTTCATCATTGCTTGGATCGGATATCTTTCCTACAAACAAGAACAAACAAGTTAAGGAAACAGAAACTCTCCAACGGCCGGTCCAAACTCTTCAACGGCCGGTTCTCCCTTGTGGATTTTCCTGCAAACACTTAAACAAACGAGTTAATCAAAACCCTCTGCCTCACAAGTGTTTATCCCTCGGTGAAAACTCAAGAGTTCCAATAGAACAAATCTGTCAAACCCAATGAATCTATCCAAACAACCCGAGTAGGTGAAGAGGTAGATAGACAGATTGCAAGATTTTTGTTTCTGGATGATTGACCAACCCTTGGAACCGATTTCTCCTGGTTCCTTAAACACTTTTCTTTTGTGTATTCTCTTTTGTTTTTTGAATCACAGGCGGCTCACCCAGAGAACAGATAGACAGATAAGAACTTTTTTTTTTTTTTTTTAAGAAGAAGATGAAGAGGTGAGAAAGATGGATCGAAATAGATACCAAACTTCAAAGTGGGCTCTGATACCACTTGATACGAGGATCACTCTCTCCCACGGATTACACTTCGAAGTTGGTCTGGATAAACTTTGAACTCAATTGAGCTACTAGCTCTCAAGAACAAAGGAATGGATCGTTAGGTCTCACAAGGGATGCGGAAGGCCCTTGATATTCTAAACCTCAGCAGTCCTAAGATATGACTCACTTAGACGACCAAAGAGGGGTTGTTGTTTGGATATGACTCACCAAGCAACAGGGGTTTGTTCTCAAGGAACAACAGAGATTCACTCTCCAAGACAATCGCAATGATCAAAGTTAAACTTCTTATTGAATCAGTTGTTTTCGAAATACATATATAGTGTTTTTGTTTCAGAAAACGAGACAAGACAACACGGAAATCATTACATTAATTGAAGTAAAGACTTGACTGAATTGATTCCTTGTTGACTGACTCTTCAACTGATGTGAACACGCGGCCCCTTGATGCTATCCGAATCGCCCATTTAGGAAGGTCCACCTAAATCTTCATGAAACCTTACTAAAAGTCGATTTAGGAAGGGGTTCCCGAATCCTTACTGAACCTTACTAAAGTCGTGTGTTGCACTTCTTCCTCCTTAAGGTTGAACTGAACATTGGTAGAACTAAGTAAAGAACTTAGCGTTTGAAACAGCTGTTTGGTCCGCGCCCTGGTCATTGCTCCGGCCGGTACTCGCAAAGCGTCCTCAACTTGAAGCTCCCCACCTTCTGGTCCATGCTCTTCCACGGCCTTAAGCTCAGCTTCTGGTTCTGGTTCAAGCTCTCCATCCTTGGTGCCATCCATGATCGCATCAGCATGGTATTCTAAAACTAAAACAACAAAGCGTTCAGAAAACAAATAAAAACAACAAGGCGTCCCAACCTACAGGTTCCTATTTGGTGCACCTTTGAAATCACTAAGTACTAAGCCATAGTGACTGGTTCATTATTACCCATTGGTAATGACTCCTAAGCAACTCAACGTAGTGATTCATCTGCCTCATTAAAAACCATGTTGAGAAAACCCAATGGGACAAAACTCAACATGGAAAAAAGAGTACAGACTCATCACCTAAATTACTTAGTTATCATTACCGGGTGGAGTCTTCTGGATGAAGATGTTGAAGATTTGAATAGCAGGTACGGTAAGTGATCCTTCTGCTATGAGTGAATCAGCTTCCTTAGCCAGCTCCCTAGTTCTGGAACGAGTGATCCTTCCTGCTATCTCTGGTTCTTCCTCTGGTTCCTTAGAAGCTGTGTTATCCACGATCATACCATCCTCTCCCTCTTGAAAAGGATTTGTCCTCAAATCTGTATCTGCAACATAAGGAAGCAAGTCAGAAACATTGAATGATGTAGAGATATTATACTTACCTTGGAGATCAATCTGGTAGGCATTATTGTTGATTCTCTTGACGACTTCAAATGGTCCATCCACTCGCGGCATAAGCTTGCTTTTCCTCTCCTCTGGAAATCTGTCCTTCCTCAAATGAATCCACACCAAGTCTCCTTCTTTGAAGATCAACTCCTTTCTGCCCTTGTTTGCGTGCTTCTCATACTGCTTAGTCTTCTTCTCTATGTTCTCCTTAGCTTTAGCGTGTATCTTCCTCACTTGTTCAGCTTTTTCTTTTCCATTTAAACTACTTTTTGTAAGATTTGCGGAAATAAGAAGATTAAGGTGAAGAGTTTAGAGGAAAGAGATAGAGAATCACCATTGATATTAAGCTTGAGGTTTCGATACAAGAGAGAATACTGAGATACAATGAATCAAGACAGGTCAAAAAGGCATATAAAGGGAAAGGAAAAGCAAAAGCAGATGGCATATACTTACATAAAGGGAAAGCCGCGAGGATAAGGGACAGGCTGTCCACGCCACCTGTCCCAACGGCTCTTTCCCGAACGTACGACTAAGCTCTCCTTCCTCTCGACCAACCTCATCCAAACCCGAACTTTGCACGAACCATTTTTCCCTCACCAAGACCTCATACTAGAATAGCCATGACCGCCCCATCCGTACACTCTTGTACGGCCTGTACGGCCGCCCGGAGTTCCAAAGAGAGCCGGTCACGGCCATGATAGTGCAAATCTTGGATAATACTCCCCCTCAAGTTTAGCATAACTGGAATCACCCGAAGTTTGCTAGACTTGACTTACTCATGAAATCTCACATCGTTAAAAACCTTATAAGGGAAAACCTCTTTGGGACAAAACCCTTATAAGGAAAAGAGTATGAGACTTCATGAGTGAGGGGAGCACTATCAAGGCCGGGAAAGACTGACGAGTCCAAGTTTGTGGAAGATGTGGTCACACACCTTGGATCTCGCGGCCTTGGTGAATATGTCAGCTAGCTGGTCCTCACTTCGGGTATAGCACGGAAGGATGGTTCCATCTTGTATCTTTTCTCTGACTTTGTGGCAGTCCACCTCTATATGTTTGGTGCGCTCGTGAAAGACTGAATTTGAAGTTATATGAATGGCCGCCTGGTTATCACAGTGCATTGTCATCGGTGTAGCTTGTTGAATGTCTAGGTCCGCTAACAACCCCTTCAGCCAAGTCAGTTCATTGGTCAGCTTCCTCATGGCCCGGTACTCGGCTTCAGCTGATGAATATGCCACAACCTTCTGCTTCTTTGTCTTCCAAGTCACCATATTTCCTCCAATGAATGTGCAATATCCTGTTGTGGACTCCTATCCACTCTGTCTCCTGCCCAATCAGCGTCGCAGTAACCAACAATCTCAGTGCTTTCATTTCTTCCCATCCAGATACCATGATCCACGCTTCCTTTGAGGTATCTGAGGATCCTCTCCACCATGGTCCAATGATACTTCGTGGGAACTTTCATGTGTTGGCTCACCTGATTCACAGAGAAACATAAGTCAGGCCTCGTGAGTGTTAAGTATATCAGCTTACCTACTAGCTTGCGGTACAAGGCAGGATCATCAAACGGCTGATTTTCCTTCTCCCCCTCATGGTTGTCCTTGTAGCCATCTTCCAGAGGGCTCTTAGCTGGCTTAGCGTCCATAAAACCTGTCTCATTCAAAAGATCAAGTACATACTTTCTTTGAGAAAGAAAGATGCCATCAGAACACCGACAGACCTCAATGCCTAGAAAGTATTTAAGTTCTCCTAAGTCCTTGATATCAAGGGAAGATTGAAGAGAGGACTTGATACGTTGAATACCTTCCTTGTTGTTGCCAGAGATGATCAAATCATCAACATAGACAATAACAACTACAATGCCTTGAGGAGTTTGACTCGTGAACATGCTATGGTCGGCTTCAGAACGTCAAAATCCTTGATCTTGAAGCGTACGGCTCAGCTTGTGATACCAAGCCCTTGGGGATTTCTTGAGTCCATAGATGGCCTTACGCAAGCGCAACACCTTCCCAGGAGCTATACTGTCCTCAAGGCCTGGCGGTGGCCGCATGTACACCTCCTCTTCAAGTTCACCTTGAAGGAAGGCGTTATTCACATCCATCTGCCACAACTCCCAAGACAAATTAGCAGCTAAAGAAAGAACAACTCTTACAGTGGGAAGTTTGGCAACTGGGGCTAACGTGTCGGTGTAGTCATTTCCATAAGTTTGAGTGAAGCCGCGAGCAACAAGCCTTGCTTTGTAGCGATCAACATCACCATTGGTTTTGTACTTGATGGTGAACACCCACCGGGAGCTCACTGCTTTCTTGCCTTTAGGTAGGTCGGCTTCAATCCAGGTATGGTTGTGTTCCATAGCCCCCACTTCATCACTAACCGCAACCTTCCACTCCTCTTTAACCGTGGCCTCTTCATACGTAGCTGGAACATGATCAGCTTCAACTTTAGTAAGAAAGGCCTGATGAGAAGATGGCAAGAGGGCAAGCGAGCACACAGCCTCAATCTCAGGATGAATCACTGCCTGACAGTTGAAGTAGACCCGTGTGTTCACCCAATTAGAGGGGTCTTTCCGGACCCTTGAACTTCGTCTAAGGACAACGGGAGCTGGCTCCTGGTCCACCAAAAGTTGATCATCAGAGGCTGATGCGATCATGGAAGGCACCAAGGATGGAGAGCTTGAGCCAGAACCAGAAGCTGAGCTTAAGGCCGTGGAAGAGCATGGACCAGACGGTGTGGAGCTTCAAGTTGAGGACGCTTTGCGAGTACCGGCCGGAGCAATGACCAGGGCGCGGACCAAACAGCTGTCTCAAACGCTAAGTTCTTTACTTAGTTCTGCCAATGTCCAGTTCAACCTTAAGAAGAAAGATGTGCAACACACGACTTTAGTAAGGTTCAAAGAGGATTCGGGAACCCCTTCCTAAATCGACTTTTAGTAAGGTTTCATGAAGACTTAGGTGGACCTTCCTAAATGGCGATTCGCATAGCACCCAGGCCGCGTGTTCACATCAGTTGAAGAGTCAGTCAACATGGAATCAATTCAGTTAAGTCTTTACTTCATTAATGTAATGTTTTCCGTGTTGTCTTGTCTTGTTTTCTGAAACACAAACACTATATATGTATTTCGGAAACCATTGAATCAATAGGAAGTTAAGTTTGATCATTGCGATTGTCTTGGAGAGTGAATCTCTGTTGTTCCTTATGAACAAACCCCTGTTGCTTGGTGAGTCATATCCAAACAACAACCCCTCTTCGGTCGTCTAAGTGAGTCATATCTTAGGACTGCTGAGGTTTGGAATATCAAGGGCCTTCCGCATCCCTTGTGCGACCTAACGATCCATTCCTTTGTTCTTGAGAGCTAGTAGCTCAATTGAGTTCAAAGTCTATCCAAACCAACTTCAGAGTGTAATCCGTGGGAGGGAGTTGATCCCCGTATCAAGTGGTATCAGAGCCCACTTTGAAGTTTGGTACCTACTTCGATCCATCTTTCTCACCTCTTCATCTTCTTCAATCAAAAAAAAAAATTCTTATCTGTCTATCTGTTCTCTGGGTGAGCTGCCTGATATTCAACAAAAAAAAAGAGTACACAAAAGAAAAGTGTTTAAGAAACCAGGAGAAATCGGTTTCAAAGGTTGGTCAATCATCCAGAACCAAAAATCTTGCAATCTATCTATCTACCCCTTCATCTACTTCGGTTGTTTGGATAGATTCATTGGGTTTGACAGATTTGTTCTATTGGAACTCTTGAGAATTCACCTTGGGAAACATTTCTTGTGAAAGAAAAAACTGCGAGAGATAAACACTTGTGAGGAAGAGGGTTTTTAACTGACTAGTTTGTTCAAGTGTTGGCAGGAAAATCCACAAGGGAGAACCGGCCGTTGAAGAGTCTGTACCGGCCGTTGGAGAGTTTCTGTTTCTTTAACTTGTTTGTTCTTGTTTGTAGGAAAGATGTCCGATCCAAGCAATGATGAACAGGAGAGCAATCAGAACGTTGGCCTTTCTAAAATGCAAATGAGGGCCTTGATGGGATAAATGAAAAGGATGATGAGATCAGAACTCGAAGAGATCAACGTTCGACTTGATCGAGTCCAAGAGGACACCCAAACTAGACCACCACCAGAGGAAGCAACTGGAAGGTCACGAACCAGACAAAGGCGTACCAGGGCCAATGAAGAGTTTTATGAACACTCCTCTAGTGACAGCCAAAAAGGACCAGACGGCCTAGAGAGACCCGGGGAAGACAAGATGATAACCTAGGTGGCCTGAAGTTAAAAATCCCATCCTTCCATGGTAAAAATGATCCAGATGCTTACCTAGAGTGGGAGAAAAAGATAGAACTGGTCTTTGATTGTCAGAACTATTCTGAACTTAAAAAGGTAAGGTTGGCCGCAACTGAGTTCTATGGTTATGCTATTAACTGGTGGGATCAAATTGTGACCAACAGGAGGAGAACAGGAGAAAGACCCGTAGCCACATGGGATGAGATGATCACTCTCATGAGGAAGCGTTATGTGCCCAGCCACTACAACCGAGACTTGCATCTGATGTGATATTGGACAAATCATGGAGCTTGGAGCATGGAAAAGAGTCTAGGGAGCAGCTTGATGTAGAACCAGAACCTGAGGAGCAGCTTGAACCAGAACTAGGAGGAGATGAAGCTTTGATTGTGCCTACCGGTCCAATGACTAGATCAAAGACTAAGCTATTCAACCAAGCTGTTGGAGGACTTCTCAATCATACCTTGAAGCCAGATGATCAAGACATCAAACAGGAAGGTATAACTTGTCAAAACACTTTGGTTTTGATTCAAGTTATATAGTTTTAACATTTGGGAAAAGTGTTGAGTTTATACTCTTTTTCCCTTGTCAAGTTTTGTCCCACTGGATTTTCTTGACAAGGTTTTTAATGAAGTATTCCCAGCACTTCACAATGGCCCAAATTGTTAAAACTGAAGCCCAAGGCCTGGAAACCACGTCCAGGATGCAAGATGAGGCCTTTGGGAAACTCCCAACTGTATTTTAAATGCTTTTGTTATTTTCTAGACTCTGCATGAAGAGGAAATTCGAATTTGAACTTTAATTAAGTGTTTTGTTTAGTTCCAAGGCCATTTAATGCTTGTTGTTCATGCAAGCCTTGTTTGACCTCTACTTAAACCTCATGTACTCCCATTTTCGAAACTATCTATCTTCTTTTATCAAAAACCTTTTGAATTTAGATCACTGTTTATTGGTGTGTCATATCCAGTAAACAAACCCGAATTCTTGTGTGTCATATCAAGAATTCAACCTGGTTTGCTTGAGGAAATTCCGCAGCCTCTTAGCAAAGCCATTCAATCCATCTCATATTCCATTCTTCACAGTTCTGTTCCATCCGTTCCAGAATCTTTTCAACTTCAGACTGGGTGATTCAAGGGAGTTTATATTAGCATCAGAGGCTAAGGAGATTAGTTCAAGGAACTAAGAGCGTTGAGGATTACTTCCAAGAGATGGAGACGCTAATGATCAAAGCAGATGCTGATGAAGATCCGGAGGCAACAATGGCTAGGTTTCTAGGAGGACTCAACCGTGACATCCAAGACAGGTTGGAGATGCAAGAGTATGAGTGCCTAGAAGAGATGCTACACAAGGCAATCTTGGTTGAGCAGCAGGTTAAGAGAAGGAGTCTACCTAAGTCCACTTACACACCAGTTGCTAAACTTAGCTACCACGACAAGGGTAAAGCTCTAACCAAACCTATTTCCGATTTTAAAACTAATCCATCTTCTAGTAGTGTCAAGGAAAAGGCGGAAGCTCCTACTGCACGAGCAAGGGACATGAGGTGCTTCAAATGCCAAGGGATTGGACACTATGCCAAGGATTGTACCAACAAGAGGGTCATGATTATTCTGGAGAACGGTGACATAGAATCTGAGGACGAGAAGCCGCATACAGATTCTGAGGAAGAGCAAATAGATTATCCTGCTCACAGGGAACTTTTGGTTACTAGGCGAACCTTGAGTGCACAACTCAAACCCAAGGAGCATGAGCAGAGAGAGAACCTGATATGAACTCCCTTGATCACTCTAAAGGAAAGGCTGACGTCCTGTGAATGATGGATGATGAGATTGAGCACGAATTTGGTGATGAGGGGGGGGATTCCGTGAGTTTTATGGATTGAGGGTGAAGATTAGGATTGGATACAATGGTTTTATGGATTGAATTCAGATGATTAGATGATTAGAACAGATAGAAGAGTTTCAAGGTCACTAGGTGTAATGAAACTCGGATTTCATGAACTCATTCAAGGAATCAAAGGTGAGAGAAGAGATGCAATCTATTGCTTTTCATTAATGTTCTTCGCTAACCTCTCTTAGGAGGCTGATTACAGTTTAAATACAACTCTCAGATAACCTAAAACTAAACAACATGCTGTTTTAAAACAATCAGTAAACAGCATGGTGTTTTAAAAATTTAAAACAACAAGCATTCTAAACACAAATTAAAAGAAACAACAAGGTGTCCCAACCCACAGGTTCCTAATTGGTGCACCTTTTAAATCACTAAGTACAAGCCATAATGACTTGTACATTATTACCCAAAGGTAATGACTCCTAAGCAACTCAACATAGTGACTCATCTGCCTCATTAAAAACCATGCTGAGAAAACCCAGTGGGACAAAACTCATCATGGGAAAAAGAGTACAGACTCATCACCTTAAGTTACTTAGTTATCATTACTGGGTGGAGTCTTCGGGCTGAAGATGTTGAACACTTGGATAGTGGGTAGGGTAAGTAATCCTTCAGCTAGAAGGGAATGAGCTTCCCTAGCCAGTTCCTTAGCTCTGGATCGTGTGACTCTTCCTACTATCTCTGGCTCTTCCTTTGGCTCCTTAAATGTTGTGCTATCCATGATTACATCATCCTCTCCCTCTTGAAAAGGATTTGTCCTCAAATCTGTATCTGCAACATAAGGGAGCAAGTCAGAAACATTGAATGTTGTAGAGATGTTATACTTACCTTGAAGATCAATCTGGTAGGCATTGTTGTTGATTCTCTTGACAACTTCAAATGGTCCATCAATTCGTGGCATGAGCTTGCTTTTCCTCTCCTCTGGAAACCTGTCTTTCCTCAAATGAATTTAGAGTGTGTGTTAGATAGCTCTGATACCATGTGAGTTTAGAGTGTGTGTTAAGAGAAAGAAACAGAAGTGAAATGAGATTGCATGAGTTTGAGAGAGTTTGATGGATAAGTATAATGAAGAAAAGAGAACTTGTATTCCCTCAAACTTAATCTTTACAAACGTATGCACATACTCTTTTATAGACAGACAAGATACTAAGAGGAAAGAGAAAGATAGGGACATAAGGAATGGGGACAGAGTCGCTTGGTGGATACGAGGAAGAGACAGTGACAGCACCTAACGTTAAAAAGGAGTTTAACTCCACACATGACACCTGCTTCCTTTTACACACGCGGTGTAACCACTTCTTGGTCAACTCTTCCAGATGCTTTCCACATTGTTTGACTTCTCCAACGGTAACAAGGTATGAGTGTGGGCCTTGCACCTTTGGTTACCAAAACTGTACGGATGGGCCTCATTTGTTGCGCATGGGCCTTGAGCTGCCATGACCAATACTTCCTTCTCTTCAATACATGTTAGGCCAATAGAAGTGGTCTTGCAGTCCAAGTAAAGTCTTTGCGACTCCAAAGTGTCCAGCTAGTCCACCTCCATGAGCTTCTCTTACTAGAAGTTCTCTGATAGAGCCCCGTGGTATGCACAGGCGGTTGTTATAAAACAGATATCCATCCTGTCTATGATACTTTTCAAAAGCAAACTTATGGCACTTGCCATAGCTCTCAGCAAAATCAATGTCAGTTTCATAAAGATCTATTATGTGATCTAGCCCATCTAACTTTGAAGTCAAGGTAGATACAAGTGTGTACCTTCTGGATAATGCATCTGCAACTACATTATCCTTACCTTTCTTGTACTTAATAATGTATGGGAAGGTCTCTATAAACTCCATCCATCTGGCATGTCTTTTATTGAGCTTCTGTTGTCTTTTAAGGTGCTTCAAAGACTCATGATCTGTGTGAATGACAAATTCCTTGGGCCACAAGTAGTGCTGCCACATTTGGAGAGCTTGAACCAAGGCATATAGTTCTTTGTCATAGGTTGGGTAATTGGCGGTTGCTCCTCCTAGCTTCTCACTAAAGTATGCTACTGGTTTCCTATTCTGCATCAACACAGCACCAATACCAACTTCTGAAGCATCACATTCGATTTTAAATGTTTTAAGAAAGTCAGGAAGAACTAAAAGGGGAGCATTGATAAGCTTCTCCTTGGCTCTTGCATGTGTTGGCTAGCCTGATTCACAGCAAAACATAAGTCAGGTCTAGTAAGTGTTAAGTAAATGAGCTTACCTACTAGTCTGCGGTAGAGCTTAGCATCTCTGAATGGTGTGTCCTCTTCACTTCCTTCTTGTTGATGAGCTTTGTATGCATCCTCTAAAGGCGTCTTGGCCGGTTTTGCTTCCAGTTTACCTGCCTCAGATAAAAGGTCAAGTGTGTACTTCCTTTGAGATACGAAGAGACCTTCCTTTGATCTACAAACTTCTATCCCAAGGAAGTACTTGAGTTCTCCAAGATCTTTTATATCAAAGACTGATTTCAAATGAGCTTTAGTTTCTTGAATACCAACCTTGTCATTCCCTGAGATGATGATATCATCTACATAAATGAGAATGACTATAATACCTTCTTGGCTTTGCAAAGTGAAGAGAGTATGGTCTGCTTCTGATCTCCTGAAGCCACGGTCCATCAAGGTGACACTAAGCTTTCTGTACCATGCTCTAGGTGACTGCTTCAGTCCATATATGGCCTTCCTCAATCTTAGTACTTTGCCGGATCTCACAATGTCTTTAAGGCCTGGTGGTGGTGTCATGTACACTTCTTCCTCTAACTCCCCTTGAAGGAAAGCATTCTTGACATCCATCTGCCATAGATCCCATTCCAAGTTTGTTGCAATAGAGAGAACCACACGCACTGTGTGTAGCTTTGCAACTGGAGCAAATGTGTCTCTATAGTCCTCTCCATAGGTTTGGGTAAAGCCTCTTGCTACCAGCCTAGCTTTGTATCTCTCAATCTCTCCACTGCTCTTGTACTTGATGGTGAATACCCATTTTGAGCTGACTGTCTTCTTGCCTTTAGGTAAGTCAGCCTCATCCCATGTGTGGTTTCTTTCCATGGCATTGGTTTCTTCTTTAACAGCATCTCTCCAAACCTTATGCTCACGGGCTTCTTCATAAGTCTTTGGTACTTCTTCTTGGTCGAGCATACTGATGAACCCTTGATGATCCTCTGGAATGTGAGCTAGGGAGCAAACAGCTTGAGTAGGATGAGCCACAGCTTGGCAATTGTAGTATACTCTTGTATTTATCCAGTTTGATGGATCCTTCCTCAGCCGTTGACTTCTTCTCAGTCCGGATGGTTGATCAGCTTGTATAGGATCTGACGGCTGGGATGATTCACCTTCTGCCTCTGCCGTGGGAATCACTTCACTGTCTGCTCCTGCTTCTTCCGGTTCATCCTTATCCTCATTCTCCTGAGTATCATTCCCATCTGCAGCTTCAGCTTGGTCATGCTCATTGCACAAATTCTCCCCCTCAGGAACAAGGGGAGCTGCAGAAGAGCGGGAGGAAGGTGGGATTGAGGGTGGAGAAGCACCCGGTGGGGAGACCCCTAGGTTCTTGAATAGGACCCTCAGGTTTGCAGCTCGGTCAGACTGAGACTGAGACAGATTTTGAAGACTCTCCCAATCCTTCTTGGTGTAATAGCCCTGGTTCTCCAAGAACTTGACATCCCGGGACACTAATACACGTCCAGTCTCTAGCACAAGACACTTGTATCCCTTTTGCGTGCATGAGTAACCAAGGAACATACTCTTTATGCTTTTGGCATCAAGCTTACTACGGTTCTCACCAGGCACTAGGACATAACCTACACAACCAAACACACGCAAGTGGTCAAGAGAAGGCTTAGTGTTAGTAAGTACCTCAAATGGGGATTTGTCTTTAAGGATCCTGGTTGGTAGTCTATTGATAAGGTAGCAAGCTGTAACTACAGCATCCCCCCAGAACTTCTTTGGGACATTGGTGTGGAACATCATGGACCTGGCCACTTCCATGAGGTGTCTATTCTTTCTTTCAGCCACACCATTCTGTTGGGGAGTATATGGATAACTGGTTTGGTGGATGATCCCATTGTTGGACAGAAAATCCTTAAAGGCATGACTTGTATATTCCCCACCATTATCTGATCTCAACACTTTCACTCTTGCATTATAATGGTTAGTAACATAAGCATGAAAACTGACAAATGCTTCTAAAACACGATCTTTGGATGGGAGCAATGTGAGCCATGTGTATTTGGATTTCTCATCTATGAAGGTGACAAAATATTTATGATTTTCTCTAGAGAAACATGGAGAAGTCCAAACATCTGAATGAACTAGATCAAAGCAATGTTCATAGATAGTAGAAGACTTAGGAAAAACAGATTTGCAATGTTTACCCAAAATACAAGCTTCACAATCCTCATTTTGAAACTTAACACTAGATAACAACAAGCTTAAAGCCCTAGAATGAGGGTGACCTAATCTAGCATGCCAAATTGCATTATTAGCCACACCAACATTGAAACTAAAACCGGATGAAAAGGAAGAGGGGGACTTCATGTCTTCAAGTACATAAAGGCCATCCTTAGTTGTCCCTTGCCCAAGAACTTTGTTGGTCTCAATATCCTGAAAGCACACATCATTAGGTCCAAAAATTGCCAAGCAATTCAAGTCAGAGGTGGCCCTTTTTACAGATAACAAATTGGAAGTGAATGTAGGCATATAAAAGGCTTGAGATTCTTTATCAAACAAGTTCAAGTTTCCAATTCCTTTAATCTCTACTTTCTCACCATTAGCAATACTAACATGTCCTAAGGCAGGTTTCATATTGTTAATGAGGTTAGAATCACTAATCATGTGATGACTAGCTCCTGAATCAACAATTCTTATCACTAGAGATTAAAGCCGGTTTAACCATACTACAAGAAGCATGATAACTAAAGGGTTGAAACTTGTTACCAGACTCCTTGAGTGCCTTGATCAGGGTATCAAGGTCTGCTTTCGTCACATACTCAGGGTTGATTCCCCCAGAGCTCTCAGCGGGATTGGATGAACTGCTTTTGTCCTGGTTGCCATTTGACCCTTGTGCCATGTGAGCTCGTGAGTCTCTTGGTTCCCTACGGTTATCCTTCCATTTGCTCTGAGGAGGACGAGAGTCCCACTTGCTGGAATTAGGCCTGAGATGTGGGTGAAGTGAGTAACACTTAGACTTATGATGCCCAGGCTTCTTGCAATGTTCACACACCACAGGATTAGAGTCCTCATGCCGGAAATAGCTCTTGTTAGCAGCCACCACTTCCTCTGCTTTGTGCGCCATTGCTAAGCCACCACCTTTGCCACCAAAGAGGCCAAGGGAGCCTTGTTCCTTCTGGATTTGTGAGCATACCTCTTCAAGGCTAGGAAGCTTTGGAGCTCTGAGTATGTGTTTGATGAGGTCATTATAGGATGGATTGAGCACCATGAGGAGAGCAAACACCTTGTCTTGCTCTCTCCTTTCGTTAATCAGTGCCATATCAGCAGTAGGAGGTCTCAACATTTCCAATTCAGCCCATGAGGATCTGGACTTCCCAAAGAAGGTATTGAAGTCCATGTCCCCCTGGGTAAGGGTGTTGATGGATCTCTTCACCTCAAACACGCGTGTGAGGTTTGTAACATTACCAAACACGGTTTGAAGAGTGTCCCATAACTCCTTAGCTTTCTCACAATAGGAGTATGCATCAAGCATACTCGGCTCAAGGGACCGGTGGAGGATTGGCAAGAACCGCTTGGTCTTCACGGTACCATTTGTTCTCCTCAGCCAGAACCACCGCTTCGTCCTCATCCTTCTTTGACCTCAGCCGTGAAGCTTTCAATGTGACTCCATAGGTTACAACCATTCAGGACCGCCTTTGCTGTCCTTGCCCAGGTGATATAGTTATCTCCTCCTTTGAGGACCACTGGTAACACAACAGATTTTGACATTCTCCATTGCTCGCTTGCAGTTTTGGAGAAGAGACACGCTTTTACCCACGGGACAAAACTATGGACCGCTGGATAAAGACTGATGAACTTGAGTTTTCGTGAGGGAGACTGAACTAACGCCGACGTGAAGGTACGGTTGAAGGACTAGAGAAGTGTAGAACGAGATGGTATGGCAATAAAACAGTCTCTCTGACCTATTATCCAACGGTTAAAAGAGTGCACCGTTTGAAGAACACAAAATTTGCGCAGAGAAGGGTGAATGAAGAAGTTTAGAAGTGTAGAGAAGTGTTTGTGGATCTAGATAGCTCTGATACCATGTGAGTTTAGAGTGTGTGTTAAAAGAAAGGAACAGAAGTGAAATGAGATTGCGTGAGTTTGAGAGAGTTTGATGGATAAGTATAATGAAGAAAAGAGAACTTGATTCCCTCAACTTAATCTTTACAAACGTATGCACATACTCTTTTATAGACAGACAAGATACTAAGAGGAAAGAGAAAGATAGGGACATAAGGAATGGGGACAGAGTCGCTTGGTGGATACGAGGAAGAGACAGTGACAGCACCTAACGTTAAAAAGGAGCTTAACTCCACACGTGACACCTGCTTCCTTTTACACATGCGGTGTAACCACTTCTTGGTCAACTCTTCCAGATGCTTTCCACATTGTTTGACTTCTTCCAACGGTAACAAGGTATGAGTGTGGGCCTTGCACCTTTGGTTACCAAAACTGTACGGATGGGCCTCATTTGTTGCGCATGGGCCTTGAGCTGCCATGACCAATACTTCCTTCTCTTCAATACTCCCCCTCAAGCTTAACCCTCAAGGGACTGAGCGGTTAAGCTTGAACAATGATCCTTCACCTCATTAAAACCTCTGTATAGCAAAACCACTTGGGAAAAAGCTTACAAAGGGAAAAAGAGTG